>JAOVVB010076772.1:0-13793 GCA_028570985.1 Heterobranchus longifilis
GGGGGGGGGGGGGGGGGGGGGGGGGGGGAGGGATTCAAGTCAATTAAATTTTATTTATAGTGTCATATCATAATAAAAGTTATCTCAGGACACTTTTCCTATAGAACAGGTCGAGACCACACTCAATGATTTTCAAAGTCAATGATTTTCAAGTCCCAAAATCACCCAAGAGCAAGTGTTACAACGTGACAGTGGTGAGAAAAAACTGCCTTTTACAGAAAGAAATGCATTTTACTTCAGCCAGAAATCTCGAGCAGACCAGGCTCTTGGGCGCCATCTGCATTTGGTGTTGTAGTAATATTTGGCAGTAGTAATCCACGGCGCCATCTGCATCTGGTGACCATCACGCTCCATCTGCATTTGGTGTTGGAATAAGACACAGACAGGTCTGAGAAAGATGTACTCTTTTAATGTGTGTGCAATAATGATGACACTGTAGTTTTATTGAGTCTGTTCTAAGCTTTTGTATGGTTGCATGGTATGGCAACCTTAACCTGTCCAACAAAAACAGACTTAACAGTCTTGTCAGAGTGGCAAGCAATATCATTGGGCTTAGTCAGACCCAGCTTATTGACATCTACCATCGACAGGTTGTCAGGAAGGCAATGCTGTTATGGTCTGTTCCCCTGCAGGGGGAGTTTGAGTTATTGCCATCAGGCAGGTGTTTTAGGGTGCCTGCAGGAAAGACAAAAATATTTAGAGAATCCTTTGTTCCAGTAGCCATATATCTGCTAAACTCCATCAAATGAACGTCACTCTGCACTTTATGACCCATGGCTTCTGCACTTTACACTCATTTGGCACTTTATACAGAACAGGAGAGAAGTTCTTTTTTAATGAGATCTTGTATTGTGTGATTTGTACTATTTGGTCTGTTGTGTTTTGTATTTATAATTGTTGTGGTTGTGGACTGCTTGGCTTACTGTGGCTGCAAACTGAATTTCCCCTAGTGGGACAATAAAGCTGAACTGATAGCAAAACGGCCTACAAACACACAAATGCATGAGCATTAAATTAAAAAAAACAGAGCATGCCAGGCTGCCTACAAAATGTTGATTCAGCGCGCAGACTGAGTGGGAGTAAGAAAGTATTTTTTTTTCTCTGATCTTTGAGTTAAAGTGAGTGAAGTTTTTGATATTGAGCCGCCACGATTCGATGGTGATGGCAAGACTAACATGCTAATCTTTATTAAAGTGAATTAATAATGAATCACCCTCATGCATGAATCATACATCAATAAAAGCCTAATTTTAAGCATGATGATGAAGATACAGAAAGATAAAAATGCATGGCAAAAATAGCATATTGTCAGTATTTTAGAGACCCCCCCCAAAAAAACATTTTCACAAACCATGTTTTCAGGGGAGCTCGTGTCTTCTCTGGAGTTTGCACCCTGGGAGTAGAAAGTCCTCAGTATTTGAGGGGATACCCAGTCAATATGCAGGTCCACTATCAGCTCCTTAGTCTAGGATGTTCAGGAGTCGGTTGTTGTCCAGGGGGTCAGGTCATCTACTTCCTTCAGGTAGGCCTCTTCATTGTTATCTGTGATCAGGTCCACCACAGCAGTGTCATCAGCAAACTTGATGAGTAGAGTCAGAGTCAAAAGTGGCTACACACTCATGTGTACAGGGAGTACAGCAGGGGGCTCAAAACACAACCCTGGGGTGCTCCGGTGTTAAGGATGGAAGAGGTGTGTCTGCCAACCCTCACCACCTGGAGTCTGTCTGTCAGGAAGTCAAGGATCCACATGCACAGTGAGGTGTTTCATCTCAGGTCCTTGAGCTTTGTGATGACTCTTGGACGGTCACATCTAAGCTCATGCCCTATCTCGCAATGTTAACGAAAGTGAAAAAGAAGTTGCTTATCCGCCCTGTGATTGAGATCTGCTCCAAAATTTGATGGGTTCTCCATTTGCCCATGTTACACCCTTCCACCAAGTTTCATGAAAATCAGATTAGTAGTTTTTCCATAATAATGCTGATGGATAAACAAACAAACCAAACCGAAAACACAACCTCTTTGGTGAAGGTATTTATTATTGGTATTTCAAAAAAAATCTTTCTTATTATTATGCCCCATCAGTGTTTTGACAGTGAGGATAGCATACCACAAAATATGTTATATTTCCAACTCCTAATAAATCTCCACTCTTTAAATCTTTAAAGCTCCTTCATTTGTACGTATGGAAGGAGTTGTATCATAAATCAATGCATAACACTATAACTTAATCCTATGCACCAGTGCATTTCTATATTCAAGCTTAGGTGCAACTACCTTCCCAACTTGTCTTTACACTGGCATGTCTCCCAGTCAGATTTATTTGACAGCCATTGAAAGAGAAGAAAATGACTTTATTCACCAATACCTGGCAGTATTTTTTATTTATTTTTTACTAAATGTTTAACAGCCTGCATGATTGTATTGAAAGCAATGAAAGGCAATGTGATTTATATAGCATATTTAATTCCAAGTAAACCCCGCATGCTTTACATTAAAATGAATGTGCACTCACCCACGACAGTAAGGAACCCACATTCAACCCACAGACACACACACATCTAAGTAGAATTTTGAAGATGATTTAGTATGGCACAGTGGGAGCCAATGAAGTGATTTAACTACTGGAATAATATGTTTGGCTTTGCATGCACAGAATGAGCCTGTTGTTGAAAGAACAAAGGCTGTCTAACATCCACCAGCCTCAATGAATATCAACTCTGTGCTTCATTTGCTCCCATTTGAAGCCCCAGCGACGGCTGAATTCAAGAGTGCATTTCCTGTTTTAGTACAAGTGATAAGTTGGAGATATTTTACAATGTCGAAAACCTGTGAAGCACAGCATGTGCCTTACATAAATGAACTATTTAACATTGTCCACATCAAAACTTAAATCCTTATGAAACAAAGAACAAAGTAAGTCCGGCAGTCGGTGTTACAGACCTGGCACCAAACAGATACATCAGAACGGCACATATGGGTACTTTGCAAAATATCAATATCAATATCAAAATATCCCCCTTTTGGGAGAAAGAAAACAGAAGATCCTATTGATGTCAATGCAATTTGGCATGTGTTTGAATCATAAATTTGATATGCATACATGTGAGTTTGTATGCATGTATTTGTTGTTTAGCAAATGTTTGTCTTACAGACATGTTTAATAATTGTTTTTTTGACCTTGCCTGAACCTGAGCGTTCATGATACCTTAATAAATGAAGGTTGATGTCCATCATGTCCCCTCAGTCTCTGTCTAAGTGGATCAGTGACCCAACACAGTGGCCGGATATAGCTTATCTTGACATCTATACATATTTAAATGAATCACTATCATGATTCCTGTAAGTAATCAACCTGTTAAAAGCCAACTGTTTGATCTGGCTGAGGTTTAATTAAGTTGGACACGGCAGTCTGATGCTGTTACACTGTATGTGCAGCGTCCCACTCAAGCTAACGTTAGCTAACTGTCACCAGCATCATTTAGCCATTTACCACACTGACAGTGAATATGTACGTATTTTACATGCCTCAATCTGTTAAAAGCCTCAGTTAATCCGCTAAACAGCTATTCAGCATTTTGCATTTCTCTCCTGATGTGACAGTGAGTTTCCCTGTCGAGACCATGGATATATAAAGAGAGAGACCAACCTTAACCTAACATTAACCATGGAGAGGGGCACTGTCATTTTAACCTAAGAAGAAAAATACTATTCAACAGGAGACCACACCTGCCTGGTCTATAGCTTGGAGCCATAAAGCCCTTCCATCAGGATCTTTTTTTTTAGCTTTCTGAGGACATGGCAGGGGAACAAATCAGAAATCAGCATTTTTTGATTCATTGTTGATGCAACCAGCAACTCTAAATTAATAAATTACCATTAATAATTTAAATCGGTTTGTTTAAAGTAAAATTTGGAGATTTGTTCAACTTTCATTGTTTTCCCCCAGAAAGGGGCGTGGTGATGAGAGAATGCTCTGGATAACGTACTGCCGTTCAAATGTATCCTTCTGTAAGCCACAGACGCAGTTACACGGCAATCGACAGCTGTGTTCTCTCTGATACACCACATTCAGAAATGAAGGCATTTTAACATTCATGCTTGTTATTTTTGAAGATTCCTCATTTTGTAATTCCCGCAGCATCTATCCCCTACAGTGTGTAGTGTGCAATTGTGGATAACAATTGCCAGAAAATAGCTCATGAATGAATACAAAAGTAGTATTTAGTATGTAGCCTATTTGCATAGGTTAAAACCAAACAAATGAAATGGAAGAATAGGAAGTAAAGTGCAGGAAGAAGAAAAAAGTCCCCAAAGCCCTCTGCCAAAATAAAAAAAAACACTATTATCCACAATGTCAACGATAAATAGATTAAGAAAAAAAACTAAATTATACAACAGAGGTATAACTTTGAGGACCATTTTAACCACATGAGAAAAAAAGAAAACATTTATTGGATTAATCAGAAAGATGTTCCTCTTTGAATTCTATCTTACAAGTCCACATGTTGGAAAACATCAGTAAATTAAATCTGAAGTAGGCAGAAAGCAAAGAAACACCAGAATTTGAAGTGGAGTGGGACCTCTTCTTACAGCTCTCCCTCTCTGTCCAGCACCTCCCACCACACGAGCATGGAGGCTATTCTCCTTATTCACCTATGTCATCACAGTCTCCATGTCGCCTGCCAACGCATTGTCATAAATCCTTCATATGATATCATACAAAAAGTGTTGTACAGCAGTTTGTATAATATATAAGAATGTGTCTTCTGCTTTAAATACATGGCCCATCGTGTGATAGACACGTCATTAACGTCGCAATTAACGTTGTGAAATGGGAATAATTCAACGGGTTTAGGCAACAAAACAAGTTGATATGGTTAGTAAAAAAAAACACTCAGATTGCAATAAAGTCACATTAAAAATCCTATTACCTACTTCCGGTTTAGGTACATGTCCAAGTCGCGTTAAAACGTTGCGATGAACGTCGTGAAACTGGATTAATTTGGTAGGTTTAGGCTACGAACATTCTTGGATTTAGGCAACAAAATGACTTGGTATGGTTTGTAAAAAACCACAGGGATTGGCATTAAAATCCCTACTTCCGGTTTAAATACATGTGACGGTTGTGTGATACACAGGGACTCGAACTCCGGTCTCCTGGGTGAAAGCCCTGCGTGTGATTGAGCCACGCACCTCACCCCCTGCCCACCCAGAGCGTGTTTTGTGTCTTTTAAACCTGGGCCACGTGTCTCAAAATTATATGGTATATGTACAAATTACAGTGCATTACTTTTCCTAGTCATTCCTACGAACCGGGAATGAGACCAGCCTGTGCCTGCGAGCATTCCCGGTCGGCGGTGCTGGGTTGGTAGCCCCCGTCAGTTTTGTAGCACTCTGGCTCTTCTCAGAATCAATCACATTTTTACTTGGTCCCAGATGGCGATGGCCAGAGCCACCCACAAACATATGGGTGGCATCACAGAGACTACATCCATATTTTATACAGTCTATGATCCCCACTGTTTGACGCAGTGGTGTTATTGACATGAATGAGAAGGCTGCATTTATTTGACAGCGCTATTGTTGGCCTGAATGCTGCCTCGTTGGTTTATCATAGTCATACCATTAGAATGCAGACTTCTGAAGTTCAAAATCCAGAAAACCAAATGATTTCCGTCACCCCCACTCTGTTTACAATACTTTGAAAGTTTAAAGTGCTTGGCTGCAGCACTCTTTACATCTTCTCTTTGAGCTCTTATGCTTATGATCCTTTATTGAAGAGGACACTTGCCAATGCAACATTTTGAATGCACACAGTTGACACACTGTTTTTCATATTCTGAAGCTCTGGATGTTTTTTGGCATATTTTTCACCAAGAGGGACTAAATCCCTGGGGCCCTTGAAGGCAGGAGAACAGAGTACTTAGACTCAGTGACGACAATATGAAGCAGCACATTGATGTAAGGAGCAAAGTTGTTACAGTCCTGCCAAATGAATGAATCAATTTGTGGCATTAGGCCACTTTTGCCTCAGGGTTTTTTTTCCCCTCAAATTCTCAGCCCTACCTTGTGTTTCTGGTCCCCTGCCTTTTTATGTTCAATTTTACACTACATTTCATTTTTACATTTTGACACTCATATTATATTTCACCAAGATAACATTACCTGGGGGTAGAAAGATGGACTGGGCTTGCACAGTAGTCATGGAACCATTGGCCATAACCACTGCGGGACATGATTTAAACCTTGCTTTGCTCACTGCTGGCCCTCACACCGACCAAAGTCCCAGTGAAAAAAGACTCCAGATGGCCAGTCCTCCTGTGTCATGCAAACTGGAGTAAACATACTGGTACTCCTCCATGCTTAGACGTCAGGGATGACATAGTTTGTACTTCTAAACAGGCCAAAGCACTTCTTAGCCCACTTCTAGATCTATAATGGAGAAATGATGGAGGTTACAGACTGAAGAAGTGATGCTCTGCTTACTTGATTCTCCATGGATTAGTTTTATTTTTGTTCAGAAAAACCAATGTGTATTAGTTAATTTGCTGTTCCACAGCGAATGTCCTGAACATTATGGTAAATCAATGAGTTGTTTTTTATCACTCAAACTTTGACATTGGGACTTTCTCCTTGTGGGATAATAAAGTTTACATTGACTCTTTCCACCCTGATGTCCATCTTTGAGCTGGTTGACTGATATGTGAAACTATTGCTTTTATTCAGCCCAGTATGCTTCAAATAACATCTATATTGTATGATTCTAAGGATGCACCGATACCAAGTACAAGACCAAGTACAAGGACTTACCTTTTGGTACTTGCTGATACTGAGTACTAGGGTTGGGTATCATTTGTTTGTCTTTTAAAACAAATGGTGCCTGAAATAATTATTTAAAAATATAGGCTACATGGTATCAAGTGAGATATAACTGCCATATTATGTACCACACTAAGGCCACATGGTTACATTTAAATGTATTTAAAAATATAATAACTTAGAAACTGAGATTTTTGAGCTTACCTGAATACAGCATGACTTTCCAAGCTGCATTTGAAAGCACCATGAAATGCCAACACGCTGCTACCATTTGCTGTTTGTTTACCATGTTGTTTGTTTACACAACTTGCGGGGAAGACACGTTACCACACTGACACAGTGACTTCAGGGAAGCATGAAGACTTTACAGTTCTGCTGTTTCTCCGACATCTCCAACTCCAGCAGTGGCCATGGTCTCTCAACATTATGCTAGTGGTAAGCTAACTGTTAGCTTACCACTAGCATAATGTTCTGCTGTTTCTCCAACATCTCCCAACTCCAGCAGTGGCTGTGGTGTCTCAACATTATGCTAGTGGTAAGCTAACTGTGAGCTGTCTCTTTAGCTGCTGTTGCGCAGTGTTGTTTAGCTTTAAGCTTTTTAACCATGTTTAATCCAGCTATTAGCTAATGGTAGGTTACCGTTACCTCCTGCCAAGTATGTACCCAACCCTAGTTTGCAGTCTGCTCTACCTTTGTCATTGTTTATCTTAAAAGAGTGGAACTTTTGCACACCTACAAATCGACAGGTGTGTCGGAGAAGACCATGGGAAGACTGGTGTCGAAAAAAGAACTCCCGCACACTGTTCTTAACTTGCAAGATAAAAAAGATTTAATGAGAACAACGTGTCGGTATACAGGCCTTCATCAGGTTATCTTAACCAAGTTAAGGTGAGACCATCTTAAATATCATATACCTGATTGGTTCAACCTACATATTCAATATCATCTCCTAATAAGAGCAGGAAATATCTCATCCAGAGTGCACATTATACAAAGCAGAAACAGCTTAAAAAGCACATCATACTAATTAGGGAAAATGCCATAGCAAGATACATTTAAATTATCTGGTTGGAGTTTGAACACAAATTCAACCAGAATCTGCTGAGACATGATTATCATGTCATTGTTTACCTTAAAATATCTCTGCACTGCCGACATTGTGACAAGTGTAAGAGGTGAACGTCACATTGCCGTAAAGTGGTATCGGTTTCGGTAGGATCGGAGTAGTTTCACAAGCACAGTATCGGACCCTAGCTGATTCTGCACCTACTGACTTTTCCTCTAGCACCACCAGGTTCACAGAGTTTCTTATTTGTGGTTTTGAGTAAAATGTCTTGTAATGGATGGATTGCTATGACATTTTGACGTAGACACCACTTATTGAAGCTAAAATTACAACTACTCAATAAAAGCATAAAGCCGTACGACAAGTTAAATGGATAAAAGGTTTTGAAATTGTGGAATAGGTATAATAACTATCAAAATACTTCAATTAGTGACGGTAGAAAAATGTTATATATTGGCAAATAATTGCTTCAAGGATTCAACAGTAAATATACTGTGTGGTCACAAAAGTGTCAAATAAAATTCAACACACATCCCCCAACCTACCTTGTAATTTTCCTCTGCATGTTATCTATAGCACTCCCAGCGTAACGACAAGTGTGTGTGTGTGTGTGTGTTTCCTAGCCTTGATGCTCTTCAAACCGCACTGGCTTGATATAAGTGGCCGCAGTTAACTGAGGGGAAACCACATGGACTGCGTAATGACAATGTGTGTGATTTCGATAAACCCTTTTCTCATGGGCACGAGAACCACCCTTGCGGAAAATGTGATTACACTTCTCCGCAGGAGGTGCAATGTGGGACATTGTTGCAGGGGGGGAACTTGGCTCGTCATTGAGTCCCCAGTTTGTCTGTTTCCTCAACAACTTTGACATGCATGTAATGTCCAACGAGGAATGTGGAAGAGGTGCTTGTGTCCATTTTCTCTGTCTGCTTTTGAAGCTGAGCATGAGCCAGTTGCTAATGACTCAGTGGTGTGTAATGTGGATGACACCATGTGTTGTAGCCTCTTTGGTGTAAACTGACTAGTAAGTTAAAGGGAATTGAAATGCAGAGTGAATAAAGCATCAATATCCTGTGGTCACAAAGGTTCTTAGTTTGAGCCAGAATGCTAAATGCCTGCCAGCTGCCAGAGGCTGTTGTTCACAGCCTTGTGTCTGATACATATTTTACTGAAAAAGAGAAAGAATGAATGTAAGTGAGGATACTTACAATGTACCAGAAGAGTTAGAGTGGTATGATAACTGATCTTTGAAATACAATTTAAAAAATACCTAACCTTGAACTAAGTACTGGAATTTGTGATGTTTGCATTATTTCTGTGCTGATTGGTGGCGGAAGTGGTTTTAATGTCTTTTTTTTTTTTTTTTTTAGAAATCCCAAACATACATCTCAGAGAGGTTGCAGCCTTGCCATTGTCCAATAGAAAAGCAGAATGAGTTAGTCAGGCGTTTCTTTAGCAACATTGCACTTTTTTTCCTATCACACAGTAGTATTCTTCTGACTAAATGCATCTGAATAGTAGATACAAGCTGCTGAAGTATTCCACTGAAGGGCCTTATCTAAGCTTTTTCCACAAATGATGACCCTAATTTAATCATTTGGCTCCAACAACAAGAGTTCTTCCAATCATAAAATTGGTCTTTTAGTAGTCTGATCGTAACAGTAATTGGGTTTTTTTTTTTTTAAGATGGACCTAATTTGGGTTATTTATTTTAATTGAATGGCTTTATAATCTGAATATCACAAGCTTAACCAAAACCAACAATGTGTTAGGGTTACTTTCTAACTACTTTCCACTCATCTCCAAGCCCATAGGCTATGCATGTTTGACACAAGCAGAACGTTTTATTAACATATTCGGTGTGGATTCTGGTACTGACTCTTCAAAGTCTGAATCTTATAGGAAGAAAATTGGAATCATTCATTTAATTCACTCCAATATTGAGTTAGAAACAGCCAAGCCCACCATTTGTCTGCTAAGCAAGCTTTCAAACACCTTCATTTAATAGAAGGCCACATTGCTACCAAATTGATTGTGTTCTTCTGACCTGTTTATCAGAACTTTGACAATAGCCCCAGGTTTTGAACACATCTGAACCATAGACTGTAAAAGAAATTAGTGGACGTAACTACTGTGACGTCAAGTTTGGCATTTGGCCGTTGCCATCTTGGGCTTTTGAAACCGGACGTTACCATATTTGGACAAGATGGCAAAGCTGCAGATGATTACATGGTTAAGCCAGTGCCGGTGACGTTTCAATGGCGCTGCGCTCGGCTAACCGCTAGTGAGGGAAAGTTTGAAGATTTTCGACCAGATGAAACGAGTCATCCTGTGGATTTTTAACTGCACTTTTTTCACTGCAGTGACACATAGCCAGTTGAAAATCATCAAACTTCCCCGATCGACCAGAGGAGGCGCTAGTGCAGCGACCAGGACACATACCCATATCCGGATTTCCCACCCTCAGACACGGCCAATTGTGCCTGTATGGACGCCCGACTAAGCCGGAGGCAACACGGGGGATCGAACCTGCGACCCTCGTGTTGGTAAAGAGGGAATATTACCACTATGCTACCTGAGTGCCCTGAACATGACATTTTCAGGTGACAAAGATGTTACGATTAACTTCTATGAAGTGAAAACACACTGAAAGGGAAAGTTGTAAGACAAAAAATAAGTTCATGTCTATTTAAATGTGCACAGGGCCATGGCGACCAGTCAATCACACGATAGCCACGCCCCAAAACATCCCCTGCATTATCGTCTATTTTCTTCTTAATGGGACCATAATTTAGAAAATAAACATCACGCTGTATTGAAGAAGACTTGAAGCTATTGATTGAGACAGAAACTCAGTTTGAAACCGGTTACTGAGGTAATAAATCAAGTTAGAAGTAGGGTCATTTTCCCATTGACTTGTATACAACCTGGAAGTCTTTTTGCAACCAGTCGCCCCCTGCAGGCCATAAATAAGAATGCAACTTTAAGGCCCTTCCGTATTGGCTTCACTTTTCAGTCCCGGAAGCTCCGTCCACTATTTTTTACAGTCTGTGATCTGAACACATAATGCAAAGTCGAGCTCTCACACTAGTGATTCTGAATCTGATTATTAGCTAATGATCTAAACTGTACAACATGAAACATATAGGCAGGCAGCTGCTAATGCTAGCTTACTCTGAATACATTGTATAAAAACCAGCAGCATGGTTAGCAACAGCAACGATCTGACAATACCAACTCAATCAAAGCAAAGAACAATCATTCCTCAGACAATAGTGCAACAAAATATATATTTTTTTTAATTTTCATTTACCACTATCAAATAACTGGATAGATAGCTAACAATATGGCTAACCCAAGGTGTGTACATCCCCTTAAAACCCTCTGTTGTACATTGGTAATTGTGGTGCATTGATTTCTCCAGCATTTGTGACCTTAAATTGTTCGGATGATGTCCACTCAATATTTCATCTCATCCTATAAAGGCTGGTTCTGAGCTGCTGAGCTGTAACATAGCGATTCAGACCACCATAACTATCAAGTTGCTGATTTATAAATGCACCAATTACGGATCAGATTGATGCAGCATGTCACAAAAAAAAAACAAGGACAAACAGATTCCAAATGCATTACGAATTCTATTAATAGTTTAATTGTGTTGTTATAATGAAACAGCGTTCTCTTGGAATCTTTTAAAGTCTCAATTCCCTCAGTCATTTTGTTAGCCTAAATGTGCACCACAGTGGGTAATTGCTCGAAGCAGTGTCTTTAAATGGAGTTTAAATTAAGACAGCTAATGACAGTGGGGCAATTATCTGTTATTTGGATTCTCTGGCTGCTGCGCCTTAAAAGCTAATAATGACTCCATGAATGGGCAAATCTCAGGTGATCAGTATCAACCCATCATCAAATGGATAATGTCGGCTTAGATATTTTCAGTCAGCAAAGGTTTGAGTGGAGTTACAGTCTCTTAGGTGAGCACGCAGGGCATCCTGCGTTGGCGTTGTTAAAACTGTGATTGACAGGATAAACCCAGCCGGGGACCCGCTAAAAACAGAGGCTTAGATTGTTCTTTTGTAGGGTCCCCTGGTCGACAGAAAAGTGTTGATGAGCAAGATCTGCCCCAGAAATCAAAGCACTATTGGGTGTGTGTGGGGGGGGGAGGGTGCTCTTGTGAGTCTTCCACTCATAAGACTGACATCCTCTGCAAGATCACGAGGGAAGAGCGATCACGGAAGACGCACAATGAATCTGAAGCGAGAGAACGAGGTGTGTCAAGAGTCCCCGGAGAGAGACATGGAGGGAACAGCAGTGTGAGTGTGTATAAAAGAGTCAGTCAACGGTGGCGTCGACGAGAAAGGCTGGATCACGTTGTTCTTGCGTAGGAGGGCAAATGACAGAAGCAGCATATAAACACCTCAAAGGATGAGAACAGAGTGGAATATAAAGATGTGCGCTATCAATGGAGGAAGAAAAGAGTCGCAACCTGCCATTCATTCCCTTAACATCGTATACAATGGGGGGACATTCAGATTACCATACTATCCTCACCTTAATTTATCACATTAATGGACCATATGTCGTTATTCTGTTGATGGCATTTTACCTTGCTTTTTGTAAAAAAACAACCAAGTGTACATGCATGACCTTGTCCTTTTCTGTTGCTCATACATGAAGACGAACACGTAACATATTCACACATGTACACATCGGCACTCTTACTCCCACACATATTTGCAAAGCAAACAAACAATACCACTCTCAGAGTGTGTGTGTTTAGAAAGGCAAACAGCTTGTAGGGACAACTGGCCACAAAAAAATAAGAGAAAAGAGAAGAAAAATTTGCGTTCAGTCATTGCCGAGATTATAATGTCACTTGGGAGCCGGAGCCCTGCACAAACACCCCGCTGTGCTCTATTTCAATAACTTTCCATAAACCAATCTAATCTCCCCTCCCTCCTACACTGTGCTTTAAGGAGATTTTTATAGGCTTTTGTTTGAGAAGCAGATAATTCCTTATAAATCATAATAGCGCAGCCTGAATTGTAAAAGGTTTTCGTAGCCTAGCAGCGTGATTGGCTCACAGCGAATACACACGGAATAACATCTAAGCATTTGCATTAGGATGTGCGTGAGGTGGCCTTGTTTCAGACAGTGTCACAATAAAGAGGTTATTCATGTTGTCACAGAGGTCAAATATACGCAATCTGTAGTGTTATTCTTCATGTAGGCCACTTTAATATGTGCAGTATTATTCAGTACAATACTCATTGGTAGAGGTAAATTGTGTGTGACCTCTCATGACCTTCTCTTTGAATGTCTTACATCTTTCCTCCAACATGGTAATGTGAAATAACATCTTTCAATAAAGACATGTGATGGTGTTGGCTGTTGGCCTTTTAAAGGGAACATATTATGCTTTTCCTTATTTTCTGTAATATATACTGTAAATGCAACATGAGAATGTTGGATGGTCATATTAAACATAGCCTTCAAACTTCAAACAATGCTGTAAACCTTATGTAAAAGTAACCTAATCCCTGTGAGCAAAAACCTTTTGGTTCTGGCTGTTCTGAATACTGTTTTTTTTTCTACTCTTGGCTCAACCTTTCATCAACTCTGTAGAAAGTACCGCTATACTCCATTCTACTGCTACATGTAACTACATGCTAACGTCAGGGAATCCTGTAAACTTGGCTACATGCTACAGACAAAACCATATCAAATTTCCCCTCCCCACCTATTCCCAGCCCACCTCCAGCCACTGGGAGGCTCCTCCCCCTCCTCCTGTTCTCTGACAGGGTGCGTCTAGATTCCACTGTTCACGCCAGTGGCGGGCCGTGCATTTTACACCTAGGCCTTCAGTGGTGTCCTACCTAAATCAATCCACCTCTTAATACCATCA
>JAOVVB010076791.1:0-13793 GCA_028570985.1 Heterobranchus longifilis
GCTCAGTAGTTCCGGGTCTTCGGCATCTGCGCTCTCGGCATCTCTGCACCATCATTGCAGCCGGGGAATGACTGTAAATGGTACTGTAGCGGCACTTCCTACCTTTAAATAGTATAGTTGTGACATCACAACTTCACAGAAGCCCTGACGGCTCGTTTAACGGCACAGTTTTCTGCTTTATAATACATTTAAAAAAAAAGATTTTTACAATATCGGACCTTTAAAGCTGATTATGAAGGTCTCACAAAAACAAACACTTTTTGGGTTGAAAACCCACTGGGCTGTGCAGGTTTATTCTGCAAGCAATCAATCTCGATCAGAAGCCCTTTGATGTGGGGAAGGTGGATGTATACAAGCTTCCCTGGGTTTTGCTGCCCCTACCCTCCTGCTACCCCCTGGACTGCTCCTGCTTCTGTTCATCATGGCTGGGGTGACAGAGTGATAGAAAAACACTGAGCCCGGCTGGACCCCCTGCTGGTTTCCATTACAGGCAGCAAAAGGAGAGGCAAAGCTAACACAGAGTGACAAACACAGCCGCTGTGTTGGATGAAGGGCAGTCATCCGTAGAGATTAACCTTTTAACTGAGGATCTCCTCTTATGTCTTACTGAGAAATAACACTGAAGCAAGGTATTATCTGTTGACTTTTTGACTCATTTAAACAGAACCAGAATCTGCTCTATTTTGTGCTCTTTTCATACATTTCCTTTTGATTTTTTTTAGTATGTTATAATGAAGCCAAAAAGACAGGCCCTGAAAAGATGGATAATTGCAGATTCCTTTAAAAATGGCAGGAAAACAAACGTGGCACTAGATCTGTCTAACCCCCAAAATCAAGTAGCCCTTCCCTCCTGTCCGAGGATCCCCTTACTCTGGTCTACTTCCTGTGAACGGACACATCCATGTATATGAATCGATTGGACACACAACCCGCCAGTTTCCTGAACCTCACGCAAGGATTTATAGCCGAGCTGAGACAATCAGCATAAGTGGCACAGCAGAGACTGGATCCAAGAAAAGTGATATCTTTTACAAGACCACCTGTTGAATTTGGACAGAGTCACAATCCTCTCAAGAGAATTAAGAGTTTGTTGCATTGCATCTATTTTTGGCAGTACGGAGCATGTAATAATTCTCCTAATGGGGTATTTTAAATACCTTGTGCTTTGCATAAAAATATGGGGAAGCTTCTAAATAAAATCTGCTATTTAGACTTGTCCTGCAAAAAGCAAATTATTATTTAATCTTACATTACATTCATGCATGCATGAAGTGACATATCCTGTTCTAGTATGTGTATCTGTGTTAAGAATAACTATATATGGTGTCACTCTGCATGCTCACAGGAAGCGCTGTCATGTAAAACTGTTTCCTGAGACACACCGAGATAAATCTTCCATCACAAGGTGAGATTTTGGTGCTGAGATGTTGTGGCAGCATCCAAATTAGAGGCGCACAGCAGGGGGGTGGAATCACTTCTGAACACTGTTGGAAGAATTTTTCCCACATCATTTCTTCAAAATTGCATAGTGAGGAAAATCAAAAGGAGGATTTTGAGGGGAAAAAGTGAAAAGTGTAGGGAAATCTATATTTTTGGGGGCTAGATTCTTCCTTGATTCATATGTTATATCCACCTAACCACTTACCATATGAAATCTATAAATTATTACTGATTAAATTAAAGATGCCATTAGTCTGCATGTTTTGCATGCCACATGCACAGTTCTTGCTTGTGCTGGCATGAGGCAGAAGTTGTCAGGCTGTGTACAGTGTCCCATTAAACATTTGGAGTTGCTCATCTTTTATAGCACTTTCTTAAATTATGAAGGGAATCAGAGCTACTTAATTTTAATCTGGCCATGGGAGCCTCTGCCACACTATGCACACTGATGAATAAGCAGTTTGTTGACATGCTGCAGACTGCTGTGAGTTTGTGTGTGTGTGTGTGAGAGAGAGAGAGAGACTGGAATAGAGGCAAATAACCTCTCTGCACACTGCAACACGAAGATGCTGTTGGAGACGAGCCAATCGTAAACTGAACCAGGTCCCGGATACAACGTCAGGATGCTGAAATATGAGCAGCACTTTGACAACTCTATATGATATATGTTGTCTCCTGATGCCCCTGCACCTCTGCACCTCTGCACCATGGCCACTATCACACAAGTATCGAGTAAGTCCATAAAAACTAGAATATTTAATGCTTGATGACATAGATAGATTGAATTTTGCATATCAATATGGATTAAGGCCCTACACGCCTACATCCATGTGTCCACTGCTTTGCTGTATCTGCTCGCTTTTTCCTCAGCATGAATGAATTATTAAAGGGACAATCATCTCAAATTAAATTCAGCAAGGAGAGAAGTGGGTTTTAATGCAAAGTAGCAAGAAATAGACTTCTTCTGATGATTAAAAGGCATTACTCCGGTCAGATAGGACACTATCTCTCCCACAGAGTCTACTGTCAGTCATGATAAGTAGAGTAATATTAGACTGCTGAGAATGGTTTGCTGTTATGAATAAAAGCTCAATAGAGTTAATATCTCAGAGTTTGAATGAAACCAATGTGTTTTTTCTACAGTATATTAATTTAGGAGGGCTCTTCTGTAAGTTTGTATCAGACAGACACACATGCTGTGTGGTCACTATGGTCACTTTCTGTCAGTTCCAGAGAGAGAGGGGTATGACACACACACAGTGTAGCCAACTTGCCGACTTTCCCGCTGGATTTAGCGACTTCTCAGACCCTCTTAGCAACTTTATTTATGAAAAGCGACTAGCGACAAGTCCAGTGAATTATTCCGACCATTGGGGGGAAGAGGGAAATCTCCACAAATCTATTCTATTTTAATTTATTCCCATGCTGCTCAGAGTCAGTCAGCAGACCTTCTGGCAGCAGTGCAGCATCTCAACCTCTCGTGCACGCAGGTGAGAGAGGATGCTCTGAAACATTTCAGGTTTTTAGGTTAGTATGCTGCCTATGCAAAATCATGCATGTAGCCTAATTGTATGTCAATGATAAAATCTAGTGATACGACATCATTTTACATTTTACAGGGTTGCCAACACGCTCTCACACTGCTCAAACAAATCTCACCCCAAAAATATAATTAGGAGTGTGTGTTAGGAGGCAAAAGTGCTTGAAATAATAACAATTATACAAGAACATGAATAATGATAATAATGTTTATACATATAGCCCCAGACTCATTTTATTCATTTTACGGCTATGCCCCGGATCTCCACTGAAACCTAAACCCGACCCTGGTAGATGTGCAACAAAAGTCACCAGCTGGATTCAGGGACATTGCTGTTACATGGTATGTGTCTTATGAAAAACAAGGATTTAAATGAAAATCATTTTGGTCTTTCTTCTTTCACTTAATTTCCTTATGTGGACATACTGAGATGCTTTTTGTCATTTTACACAAGCTTTATATATTTATATATAAGAGAAATCTCAAACCCTGGAAATCTCTGTGGTAGAGATTTCCAGGGTTTGAGATTTCTCTCATCCAAAAGAAGAAGTTGAGAGTTTTGCACTCTTACTGTGTTTGTTTGGTCTAATTGACAAACCAGGTATTGTGCTGCTCAGGTTTCTCTCTGTTTCTGTGTGTCACTTCCCATTACCACAGGAGGCCCCATAAAAGATATCCTGTCACGACACCAAAAGGTCTTTGTTTGCATTTGGCCTGCATGTGAAGAATACTCTTTAGTCAGCCACTGGAGACATTAGACTTCCCAACTTGAAACTCAATGCTTTCTCTCAGATTCTCCTCCGCTGAAAATAAAAACTTTTAAAGTTCAAGTGAAATCTGAACATTTTCAACAGGTGTTTGAAATGAAAGATGAAAGAAGGAAGGAACTTCTGTTTGCAGTTTCAGTCTGTTTACTGCTCGTCGGAAACACTACAAAGAGCGAGAGGGCCACAGAATGTACACCAGCTCCCTCAGGACTCACTTTCTTCTCCGCAGGTCGTCCCTCTTAAAACCTCAACATTCAAAGGTAACCCCCTCGTGTAACTGTATGCCTCTGAGAGCCAGGCACCAGGAATTAATTGTGTGTGTGGTGTGGTGTGTGTGTGTGTGTGTGTGTGTGTCAAAGGGAGAGGTGGGTGTCAGATTTAGTGCCTTTCCCCTTCTGGGTTGCCATGGCAGTCGTGTAGAGGAGTTGGTGTAGTTTGGAATGTGCAAAGATAAGGCCGCACCTCACACACAGACACACACATTTTACACACACACTCAAAGAACACACACATAAACCCACCCCGTATACGTTCTATCACCTACACAGCCTCCGATGACGATATTTCTCCACTGCCTCCATCGTTGCATTCCTGTACCTGTCCCTACAGGAGAGGCTTACCCTCTGATTACGAAACACACACAAAACCCTCCACCATCAATAGGACGCATAATTTGTTTATAGAGCTTGAAGGATTTTCTTACGTGATCTCACTTTAATTCACCCAGATTACTCTTAATAGTGTAGGATACTGTGTGTCTCAAAGTGAGATCATGAGCTATCCTATTTCAAAACTTTACAGAGGTAGAGGCAATCCATTATTTTCTATATAAACCTCACCGCCAGACAGAGTGCATTATCACACTTATACCACCTAAAGGAAGAAAAAAGTTTTCAAATTCTTCTTGTAGGCCATAGTTAGGTTAAGTGTTAACTGCTAATACAATGAAGAATAAGTAGTGTTGCAACTTGCCTCGAGCTTTAACAGAGGGTTTCAAGTTAAAAGTCCTGTTTATTTTTAAGACTTTAAAGGCCTGGAAGGACACGGAAGTACAAAAGACGCATTAGAAAATAAATGGTTTGTTGATAAGAAGTCAGAAGTTCAAGCCTGTGTACATAAACATGTAAGAGTTTCATATTTTGGGAAAGTTGGCTATTTGTTTCCTTGTCGAGTTAGATGAAGATCGATACCGTTCTCTTGTTAGTGCGTTAAGCATGAAGCTAGAGTAGGAGGCAATTAGCTTAGCATGGCAGACAGCTGTCAGGCACAGTAACTTCCTATTCCCCAAGAAATAGTTTGGTTATACAGCAGTAACTTCCAATAAAACCACAATTTGTTGTTTTTACATTTCTGATTTTCTGAACAAATGAGATGTAATGTGTGTATTGAGTTTAGGGCTGTTGGTAAGCATTTTTTATTTTTTTACTTTAGACAAAGCCAGACTAGTTGATTCCCCTTGCCACAAGTTTTTTTTGCTGTTGTTGTTTTTGACATAAAAGACATGATTCCTAAAGGTATTTTGCAATATACCTTTCATATTGATTGAAAACAGTATTTGAGATGTCCCACCTGCTGACCAAAAGAACAGAACAGGGTATTTTCTGCAGCCCCCAACTTTGGGCAAGTATCTAACAGTACAACTTTGACATTTTTAGGGGTTAGGGTTTAGGTTTATTAAATGTTTTCCATATTAAATATTTTTTTATACTGCACATATGTGCATGTCTTTGATATTCAATTTGTTACCAAATACTTAATTGTGCGCCTTGTAGTTTCAGAGATACAGCCATTTTTGAAATATAATGGAGAGAAAACAGTAGTGTGTCCAAAGACTACACATAGTATTAGAACACTTCCACCAAAAATTCTAAATTTCAGTTGCAGGCACAAATGGGTTAATTATTTACTGGATACATTTACACAGGACGACAACAAGAAACAAGAGACATGTTTTATATTTTCTCCAGTGAAAGTTTCCAGTCAGAAGGTAAATTCTCATTACAGTCTGCAGGGTCAAAGCTGATAGATTTTTGCTACCAGGCAGACATGTCTGACAGGCAGTGATACAAACATATACCAACTGGTCAGTTTGCGATTGGCTCTTCATCTGGCTCACACCCAAACTGCACTAATACCTACTGCACACCATTGACCTGTTTGTCCTGTGATGGGGCCGCTGCTCTGCTTGAATACTTAACACACATGAACACAAACACGAATGTTAGCATAGTTTTCACAGATGCACACACACACACACATGCCAATACACACACACACAGAGCCATCTGCCAGATGCATTAGCTGTCTACAGATGCCCAGGTCAGACTGGGCCTCAGCAATCATAGCAGGGCACTGGGAGTGTGTGAGTTCACGGGTTCATGGGGGCTCGGATAATTTTAACAAGTCAGCCGAAGCCCTCGTTTCTCAGAGGGGGTTCTCTCTCTGGTCATCTGCAAAAATCTAAATTAAACACTTGTCAGATGCCATTATATGAGCTTCCATGGTGATTACAGGAATGTATTACTTGTAAGAGTTTTGTGCCAAATCAGAGAGCCTTGAGTTTAACCCAAGCCAGAGCACAAATCAGAGAGAGAGAGAGAGAGAGAGAGAGAGAGAGAGAGAGAGACTTCTGTACATGCTGGGGGACATACAGCAATGTGCAGTCACAGCAGATTTGTTAGCTGCTGTGACAAAAAAAGGATGTCCGATGGAACAAAACCACCATAAAAACTGTCACCTGCACTGAACATTTGTACTGCCCTGTCTCTGTACACACTGTACATATGTTTAAATACATTTTAATTTTACTTAATTAATACTAATTTGTATTTACGTTTTTAACTGCCATGTCCACATTTTTCTATTTATATCTTAAGTTATCTTTACTTATCTGTATATATAGGCCTATGTATGTATATATTTTAAAGAACATTCCAAGTTTTTCGGTTGATATTTTTTATTATTTAGTTAAACGTTACATATTTTCATGTATATATTTGATCACAAATGAGAGAGACACATTACACTATGACTGTTTTGTCTATGATGCTATAACTACTGTCTGTGTCAAATTTTATATATGGTTAGTTTTGAAAACCCACAGAAGAAGCATATTAAGTGAAACAAATCCTGCACCAGATACGCTCCAGATTTACACCTCTCAGCAACATGCAATAAAGTTGACAACACCTGGCTGGTGTGATTTGATGCCTCACTGGTGCGGTAGGAATCGGTGGGTTGAAATGGAGCAGATAACTTATAAAATCACGAGCTTTAACATGCAAAAGTTAAAATATGAAGGGAAAATAAAAGAATATATACATTTAAGAACTAGAAGGGCACTTATCCGCCCCGTGATCCGGAAGATTTAATGGGTTCTTTCATGGCCCATGCTACACCCCTCCACCGAGTTTCATGAAAATCTGGCCGGTAGTTATTTTCCATAAATCAGCTGACAAACAGACAAACAAACCGAATCGAAAACATAACCTCCTTGGAGGTAACAAATTGTCTCCTAACTTGAGACTATATGACTACCATATGTTAGTTCTTTTGTTATATAGTGGCAGTAATGATGCTAAAAATCAAGGCTCATGAATTTCTAAGATGTTGCAGATCATTTGTAATGTCATACATACATGTGGTTGTGGAGTTTTACCGATAGTGTATATAAACTCATATATTCCAAAGTACTACACGATTCCTTATAAATGTTGACACTTTTTACGTAATCACAAACCACATATTTCATTCTTTTTTTTTTTACCTACTTTTTCTTGTGACAGAGTGCTGGAGCCTTTCCCAGAATGCATCAGCAGAAGACAAGGCCAAACCAAACAGTGGTGAAACAAGGCCAAAGACATAAACATAAGGAAAGAAAAATCAGTCTTTTAATAAAAAAAACACAGCTATGTTGACAGGCTTCTACAAGAAGTGAAAAAAAAAACTATGGATAATTAAATGCACATCAAAAAACTAATTGCATAAATACCTTTGCAGCATTTTGAAAACCAACACAAAAAAAATCCTGCAAGTATTTCACTTTTGTACCAAATAAAGTAACAAATAAGTACTTATTGGCTTTTGGCTGTGTTTCTGGAATGACTGCATCTATTTGTGTGTTAGTTATCAAACCATTTCATTAGCATCAGTTTATTTCTACAGCTTCATCGCAAAATCACCTCAGATTTACTTTACTTTACTTTACAGAGACAACAAGCCAAACTAAATCAAAATAACCACTGAAAACACAGTGGTGCAATACACTGCGATCCGAATACAAAAGACAACAGAAGGAAACTAAGAGAGACCACAAGTCACAGGAGGTAGTAGGGCATTTAAAACTGTCTCTTGGGCTGCTTTACTGTAGGTGATGGGACAAACTATTAAAATAGGCAATGCCATGGACAATATAGTTCATTAAAACAAATGCAATACGTCAAATGATGTGCCATTTACTGACCCAATCTTCAGGTTTATTTATCCCACAATTCTACAAGGAAAGAGAGTGAACCCATAATTACTCAAGAAAATCATTTCCCCTCAAGGGGAAGAAAGATAGTCCATCCCAGTTCCATAGAATACACTATTGTATACAGGAATGCTGTGAGGTATGTGCCAGTATAGACATCAGGTTGTGACTTCTATAAGCCATCTCTAATTTCAACATATCACAAATATTGCAACACTGTCTTACCCTGAAGTCTCCTCCTGTCTGCCTCACAGTAACAGTAACAGTGATCAATCTTCTGGGAAACACTGCTGTGATTACAGTTAGTCGTGTCAATGTGACAGACTTTGACTGGATGTGAACTCTCTTTCTGTCTATCTCACTTTGTCTTCCTCTCTCTCACACACTTATCCATTAAGTGGCCTATTATTAAAGAATCCAATATCCGTGTGCTTTGTCTGGATGGTGATAAGTATGCACTATTATGAGGGTCAAAGGCAAATGATACCATTTAAATCAGCTTTGGGGGGGGTCCAAAAAAAAAAAAAGAGAGAAAAACACATAGCATGGGGACAAAGAAGAGAGAAATCAACCCACTATTCCAGTCTGCCTCAATCTGAGCCCAAGTGACCGAATGTTGCCTTGAATTCCTGAAGAAAACTTTGTTTTGTTTACAAACTCCCACACAACTCGTGCAGTATAAGTCTCATTTATCTCGTATCTCGTTTACTTCCCAAACATGCATTTTCACTAAAACCTTACTATTTACAACATGTCCGCTACTTGTCCCAGAAGCCTGCGCAGGCAGTCCGGACAAGTAATGTGCCTGCGTCTGTGTGGAAGTGTTTTAAATAGTAAGGTTTTAGCGTAAATGCATGTGAGAAGTAATGAGCATATGAGTGGATTATACTGCACTGAGTAGTGTTTGTAAACAGATGTTTTGATATAGTTTAGCTGTTGTTAAATGCAGCCCCCTATACTTCAATTCATCAAGTCCATTCACTGGGCATGCAACAAAAACAACGTTTTCTTCAAGAATTCAAGGCAACACTCGGTGAGTAATTGATATACAAATGGTCATTTTGAGGGTAAAGTATTCCTTTAAGGGACTCATTTACAAGCGTGTTGTTGTTAAAAAGCCTAACTTGAAACAAGAATTGTAGAAGTGTGAATGATGTAGTTGGCATGGCGTTGTGAGCTTTGTGACCTCTCTGTTGTCACTTTCAGGTCCTCAACAAGAAGGTTTAGTACCAACACTCTAATTGGCTCTTTTGTGGATAATAACCACCCTCTTTGACTTGTTATACTTATCCACTTACTGCCACGTGTGTAGCGAAACATCACAAGTGAACAACTTTCTAATTGTGCACTGGCTTCAAAGTTCGAAAGGGAAAACTGAAATCACTTTGCATTCTCTTCACCAGCTGACTTCTCTTTGACTTGTTTTTTATCTGAAGGGTGTTTTGAGTCTGAGATACAAAACAGTAAATGAATGAACGATGAACCCTTGATTAGTCAGACAGCAAATGAAATATACAGTTGTTGATGCACAGGAGGTCTTTACAACCCTCACTCACAAACACTCAGAGGACTCCTAACAAAGCGCCCCTCTCAGTGAAGTGCCCGAGGCTCTGTATAGAACAGAGCTGTATGGTGATGAGTAGCGTGTGAATCACACTTAGTTCCCAGACGCACGTTCGCTCCAGACTTCACCCCCCCCCCTCTCCTGTTTGCCTCGTCTCTCCGCCCTCTGATGACCTCCTGGAGGTCACATGTCTTTATATCATGTCAAACACCAAAGACGTGAGCCCCGTTCATGAAAGGAGTTGTAGTTAACAGCCTTCTTGCTCTTCATGTGTGCAATAAATGCAGTCGAGTCTTTTAGTGCTGACTATGCAAATGTTTTATGTGTGAATGCTCTGTTTCTGTTTGTATGGGTGTGTGTGCATGTGCACACTGATGTATATGCATTTTGTTTTAAATCAATTTATTAAATCCTCATTCCCACTGTGTTATTTGCTATCACTAATATTTTTTGGCTGGACCGCAGCAAAGCTGGGGGGACCAGCCCTATAAACAGGAAAGTCTGTCGCTGAGTGAGTAAGTGAGTGATGAAGTTACGCCATTGGTCGAACTCAGTGACGTCACGTCTTGGCTCAAGAACCATCTGACAGAAGCGAAAGTAAATGATGCCAGGGGAACTTAAGTTTCACTTTCACTTTTGCAGCAGAGCTAATGAAGAGAGAGGGTGGCTGAGAGCAGACAGGTGGTGGTGAGCGGAGGTGAGTGGAGCAGAGAAGAAATAAACAGTAACGTTGTCAGGTGGTAGTAAATGTACAGTGTAGGTTTCAGTTTGTCCATGAAGAAGTTACATAACATCACGGTTTCATAACCGCCAGAATTGTATAAGCTATGATATCTATGGTGTCCTGATCCCCGCATTGTTGCCCGGTGAAATCATGTCAGAGGGAACTGACATTCCAGACTCATATCTGCCAAAAAGGCACCATAAATCAGCAGGGAACATTTTATATGTACAAAATGACCAGGGAGTTATTGTAGATGATGGATATCTAATTTATCAAATTTGCAAAATGTGAAAAGGGGTCCAAAAAACACCCTGAAAACACCCTAAATCATAAAGCATGGTCTAGACCTGCTCTATATGAAAAGTGTCCTGAGATAACTTTTGTTATGATATGACACTATAAATAAATAAAACTGAATTGAGAAATACTGCAGCTACTCACAACATCTGAGGCTGTGGTTCATAATTAGCATGGAGTGCAAGCTAGCTCTGATCTGTTTAACAAAGTGACATTGATTACACAAAAACACTCTAGATGAGTAATCCAGAACAATGCATTGCTGAAAATAGCATGATTATATTGTTGAATTAACTTAATTAAAGCAGTACTCAATTATTTCATCCAAATAGTAGCTTCACCATGCCGTGTGGTATCCTACTTCAGTACACAACAAACAAATATTACATATTACATATTAGATATAAACGATAAAGATATTACTGCAACCACTACAGATGAACATTTAATATTCAGGAATTCACATGATAGACACCATTGCTGACTATCCCTAACAATTTGGACGCACAACGGTCGCGGTCCAGCCACGTATACTAGGTTTCAAATGCAGACTCATCAATATAACACAGAATCGACTTGCTTGTCAATGCTTATAAAAGGATTAGCATGACCTTGCATTCCTAAAAACATACCATCTTTTTTTCATGCACTTCTAATATCTTCAATATATGGAAAATAGATGTTAGCAGCTGACCTTACATGACCTACGGGACTGTGGAGATTATGGCCGACAACACAGGCCAAGAATGGACAGTGGAAATGGACTCTTTATATCCAAACAGCTTATTTACTTTATGACAAAAAACATATGTATGTCAAATTGTGCTTCTGTGTATTGATAGAATTAATTAGGTTGGATTGTATTATGCTGTTGAGGAAGAGAAACACTGTAAAAGCTGTAGCATAGATTCATTTTGTGTGTTTGTCCTGAAAGTTGTAGACTGATGTAGTGAATAACCAGCCTAATGATGCTGTCCTGATATATAATCTTCCACAAATGTATTAAACAGCATCTGCCACACAAATAAAAGTGTCCTTCATCACTGATGCATTTGTTAGCAGATTATAGGATTAATAGGAACCAGTTTAATCTGTATTAATTATTCATACATTGCTCTATTTCTCATGGCTCTCCCCCATGAATTATTGTCAAATGGTCCACAAGAGGGCACTGAAGACCTATTTACTGTAATATTTGGACACAGTCTTATTTCCTCTCAGAGACAGTTTTGTCTATAGTTTTTTAATTAATTGTATTTATTTACATAGACCTTCATCAACATTTTCCCTCAAAAACCTTGACAGATAGAAGCCGATCTAGATCTTCCTAATTAGCTGTTTTAAGTTTGTTTAAGATCTGCTACAAACACATTTTCTCAAATATTATATAGCAGAGGTTCTCACCCCTTACAGGATAGAGGATATACCGGGGACCCCTCATGTATGTCCTTTTGGAATAATTTGATGTAGCCTATTTTTTATGTTATGCCGTGAAAATTGATGATTATCATACCATGTACAGGAAAAGGAAAACCTTCTGTTTTGATTCCTTTAAGGGTCATACAATATTTGCATATTCTAAGAGTTACAGATTTGTTAGATTAGAATGTAATCTATCAACTATTATAGATTTAAAAATGTAGATATTATTCATTGAACTATGAAGCATTTTGTAGCATTCATGATAATGAAAAATGAATTAATCTGAAACCTTTTTCACTGACCCCCCTGGCAGAGTGAAAGACGGATGCCTCGGGGACCCGGGACCGCACTTTGAGAATCAATATATTATACAAAGAAATGAATCACGATGGTCAAATGTGGTCTTCTACAAGACATGGGATTCCAAACTTCAAAGCAATTGTACATCAGCCTAAAGCTGGATGACATGAAGGTGTTTGTGAAGCTTCATTTCTGCTGAAAGCCAGCTGATCTGATGAAGGCCACTCAAAAGTAAACAGCGACATCTACTGCTCGATCTCGATATTACATGCTAATGTAACTGCTGTAATTGTACTGTATATCAACACATGGATTAATGTAATTAACCATTGTTGAAGGTATTGATGAAAAAAGAGAGAATTTTGTTTGAAATACATACACAAATATAACTGATTCTGATTCTACAACCAGTGCACTCTACTCGCTTCTTTGTGTATTTAGAAAAGAAAAATACAAAAAATAAATGCATCTTCAAACTGACACTGTACAGACAATGTACAGATTCTTTAAGTGATGCTACCAAATAAGTTTTTCACAATAATCTTTGGAGGTTTATTGTATTAATTATCATATTACATCTGAATGTGTCCTTTTGAGGAATTCAAGCCTGCAGTGGTGAAATGTCCCCACTCTTGCTTTGGTTTGTTATTGATCAGGATTAAAGCAAGCAGGGTGGAAAAACAATCACTTTAGATGAAATTGGGATTAAAGATTTAGCAAAACAAAAGTTATTTTTCCTTCTTTCATTCCCGACCCACACAGTGGAATCTTGCACCTCAATAAATAGTTTGTCAGTTTGCATAAAGAAGAGCTTCAAACATCTTGAAATCGTCCCAGATAATAAGGTTAGCTTTATCCAACGGACTCTTTAACATACATTAACACATCCAGCAGAGGCTCCGTGCTGCAGCCCCGTCACCTATGTTCATGCACAGAACATTCAAATATCCTGTCATCCTTCCCCCCATCCATCATCAACAGGGGGACAAAAAGCACGACCACCATAAATTCAACCCCTGGACCTCTCCGACCCCGAGCCTAAAAAAAGTGCTCAGTGTGTTTTTGTTTCAACTGAAACAGATACACAGTGGGTCAGTAAAATGCACACTATCACAGACCATTTTAATGAGTGCACACACTCTTTGGTCTTCGATAAGACGGGCGGCTGTGGCTCAGTAGGTAGAGCAGGTTGTCCACTAACCGGAAGGTTGGTGGTTCGATCCCCGGCCCCTGCAGTCTACATGTCGAAGTATCCTTGGGCAAGATAC
>JAOVVB010076801.1:0-12500 GCA_028570985.1 Heterobranchus longifilis
AGAGAGAGAGAGAGAGAGAGAGAGAGACAGAGAGAGAGAGAGAGAGAGACAGAGAGAGAGAGAGAGAGAGAGAGAGAGACAGAGAGAGAGAGAGAGAGAGAGATGCAGGGTTGGAAATTAGCACCAGCCACCAGCCAAATGCTGGTAAAATATGCAAGTGGCTGCTAGATGTGCTTCACTCACCAGCCAAACATTTTTTTGGGATCTACCAGCCACAGTGGCAGGTGGACAAAAGAGTTAATTTCCAACTCTGGAGGGATGACATGCAGCAAAGATCTGCTGGGAGCTGGACGTCACCCCTCCATTAAACACTCTGAGGTCAGACATTGTTCAGTAATTTTATCTTTTGTTGGTTTTTTTTCGCAGCTGGACATTTTATGCAACGAGGAAATCTTGGGAAAGGACCACACTTTGAAATTTGTTGTTGTGACAAGATGGAGATTTAAGGTAAGTCTTTCTTTGAAACAAAGTATTTTCATGAACGGGTTCATTATATCTTACGAAAACGTTCGTACGATGTCATACGAAATATGGCCGATGTTTTAAACACGTGGTTAACGTTGTGACATGGGTTCTGGTTTAGGCAACAAAACTACTTGGTACAGTTCGGAATAAAAATCTTTACTTTGTTTATAATTACACAAAATACTGGACGCAGTTACGTGGTGACGTAGGACGTCACATCTATGGACGGTTTATTTACAGGTTTAACTTAAAATTACAATTTCGACTTTTCGTTCCAGTCCTTTGTTTGTTTGATCCATCCACCCACTAGAGGGCGCCGTCTAAAAAACAAACAAACATCAATATGGCACGTAATGAGCTGCGCCTCGTGGTTTATCTACAAATTACTTTTTGTAGGAAATGCCACGAACAGCGATGAGAACAGCCGTTCAAAGACATGGATGTTGTGGTGTAATAGTGAGGGTGATGAGCTGACTGCTGTGTGGAGGCGGGGTTTAGCGAACATCGGTACTGACGTTGTGTTTTTGTTTTCCCCCTCCAGAAATCCCCCCTCCTGCTCCATTACAGACCCAAGATGGATCTGCTGTAGCTAAAACGGACACAACGGTTGTTTTTTTTTTTTTTTTTTTTTTGGCCCGGTGGCCGCGGACTGTGCCGAAACCTTTTTATTTATGCAAAGACGATCAACCAACACCAAGCAAAACATCCGACGGTAAAAGTCAACACAAGCCAGCAAAATCGGGATCTAAAGAGGAGGGCGGGGGGGGCGAGGGGGGGGGGGGGGGGGGGGGGGGGATGCAAGGTAGGGATTCAGATGACATGTGAATATCCCCGTGGCTCAATGAAATCAGTCTTCGGAGGCAGAAGTGACAACTGAACTAAGCCTCGACTGTTTTTTTTTCACGTCTCATAACCTCAGCCTCAGCGGTTGCACTTGGCCCTCCTCCTTTTCTCTTCATCAGCACAGATACACATCAAACAGGCTTAGAAGTGAGGGGCGAAGAAAGTGCTCTTGCAGTAGTGTGTGAAGTAAAGCATGGAAGTTATTCTGTTTGTGCAAGCATGTGACGAATACAAGCGGGGGTGTCTATCTCCCTTTGCTGTTTCCCACTGCAAGTTTAAAGTGATGGGCAGAGCGGAGAAGTGACAGCAGAGAGGGCTGGTGTTTGTGTGTAGCTACTAACAGCAGAATCTCTCAGGCTTTGGTACATCCTCCCCCACTCCTGCACATCAATAGAAGGCAGCAGATAACTGTGGTGGCTGCCACACTCTGCCTCACTGCACCCTCTGCTGGACAGTACCATACTACAGGCTACTTTCTGATATGGTCTTAATCCCATTGTTGTAGATTAGATTAGAGGGTTTAGCTGTCTGTTGACAGTGCAGCTTGTTTAGGTGAACAATGAGTAATGAGGGGAATGGAAAGCTATATGAAGGGATTGTTCTGGATGATCATTAATTTGCAAATACCACATAAGTACCTGCAGCACACATTTTGGGAGTGCTGTACATGTTTAATGAAAGATAAATTAGCTCACCGCTTTTGTCTCGTGTCTTCTCCTGCTCCTCTCTTTTTTTCCCCCTCTTCTCCTCTTTCATTCATCAAGACTTGTACAAGCCAGCGGTTTCCCACAGGGACCTGAACAGCCGGAATGTTCTCGTCAAGGCTGACGGCACATGTGTCATCATCGATTTCGGCCTTTCTATGAAGCTGACAGGAAACAGGCCGGCGCGTCACGGGGAGGAGGAAAACGCTGCTATAAGTGAGGTGAGTGCTCAGCAGCTTTTAGGATCTATATATATATAATATAATATGAGTTAAGTGCAGTAGAAGATAATCACAAGAATACAGTACATTATTAGGGATGCACCCTACCGATACTAAGCTCATGTACTCATGTACAGACTGGGATTGGGACATTTGGCAGCAGGTAACGCTAACCTACCGTTAGCTAATAGCTAGCTTACACAGTTAAAAAACTTAAAGCTAAAGCTGCATTTCACTCGAAAGGATTCAAACACCAGGTGCTGCAACAGTCTGCAGCTAAAGACGTGGCGCAATATTAGCTTAGCAGTAGTCTGCAGCGGCACTTTTCCACTTTTCCATGGGCGCTGCTGCAGTTTGGAGAAAGGACAGAACTGTAAAATCCTCCTGCTGACCTGAAGTCACCAGTGTGGCAAGATTTTGTACAATGTACAATACACAAATAGAAAAGGACAAAATACATTAGGCAAAATGTCAAGTTAAAAGTTATGGTGCATTCATATGCACCTCATAAACTCTGAGAAAGTCTTTGTAAAATACCCTTCTGCCATCAGGTTGTTCCAAATTGACTGTTGAAATACGTTTATTGTTATTACATTTTAAATAAATTCTTGAAATTTGACCATACGGCCTTGGTGTGGTACATTAGTGACCAGGTATCGTTTTTTTCTTTCTTTTTTTTTTCGTTTAAAGGTATCATTTTGCCCCCTGTACTCGATATCTGCAAGTAACCAAATATAAGTACTTTTATTGGGATGAAAAAAAGTGCTATCGGTGCATCCCTAAACATTATCACATCATTCCTCACTTTGTCACTTCCCTTTTCTTCTTTGTTTTCTTCCTGTCTCACCTTTCATCACAAACCTTTTCCTAAATCCTCCACACCTCCTTTTCTTCCTGCTCCGTCCACCAGGTGGGGACGATCCGCTACATGGCTCCGGAGGTCCTGGAGGGGGCGGTGAACCTGAGGGACTGTGAGTCGGCGTTGAAGCAGGTGGATATGTACGCCCTGGGCCTGATCTACTGGGAGACCTTCATGAGATGCACTGACCTTTTCCCTGGTGAGACTCACAGCAACAAATACACAAATGCTTGTAGTAATTTTTTCACTACCATCATTACCACAAACAACACAAGAGTGAGCCAATCCCACGCTACATACAGCAGAGAGCCATTAAATACACATTTATCAGAGTGGGAAGCAGCAACACCGAAATGTTGTCATTTATTATGAAGACAGCACATTCATGAGTTTAATATATATTTGTACATCCTTCCTCTTCCTGCCCTGCCTCTAGGAGAGTCTGTGCCAGAGTACCAGATGGCCTTTCAGGCAGAGGCAGGGAACCACCCGACGTTTGAGGACATGCAGGTCCTGGTATCCAGGGAGAAGCAACGGCCCAAATTCCCCGAGGCCTGGAAAGAGAACAGTTTGGTACGTTTGTGTGTGTGAGAGCAGAGCCAGACATGAAATTATAATCCACCGTCAGCAAATTGTGAAACATGTCACAATAACTTTATTTCCAATTATCTGAGAAACATCTTTTTTGTTTGTTTGTTTTTTTTGAAAAAGATTGTTTTTAGGTATTTTGCCTTTATTAGATAGTGACAGTGCAGACAGGAGACAAGGCGCTTACCAATGCAAAAGCAGCGAGCTAAATGCTCCACTCTCATTGAAATCAATTACAAAAAACCGCCCCGTGCTGCTAAAAAAACTGCTTACACTTCCTTCAGTGTCAGACATGGAGGATAAAATCCATGAAGTATTTCTATAGCAAACACTGTTTATATTGCTCATATTATTAAATATTAAAACTGTCTCCTCCAGGCTGTTCGCTCTTTGAAAGAGACGATGGAGGACTGTTGGGACCAGGACGCGGAGGCCCGACTCACAGCACAGTGCGCCGAGGAACGACTGGCAGAACTGCTTCTCATATGGGACCGCTCCAAGTCTGTCAGCCCTACGCTCAACCCCATGTCCACCACACTGCACAATGAGAGGTAGGCATGAACACACAACTGCCTCTATCATTTACGCTACTTGTTTAAAGGCCCCCTCTGGTGAAAATCAAGTTTTTAACCATGGGATTTTTAATCTGTAGAAATGTAAATTGAAGCGTTGTTGGCGTTACAGAGCTGCCTTGGTCACTACCGAATTGCATTGTGGGATTTATGCCGGCGTAGTGTCCAGTGTTGCATACTGTATGCATTGCATACTATTAGTTTCATACTAAGGATTCAGACATACTATAAAATGTTACATGCTGTTTTAGCGTTCTAAATGTTAGTATGGGATTTCGGACCCAACCCGTCTCTAAATTCTGGATTCAGACAGCCAGGTTTTATGACATCATATGTGTAAAAAATCAATCAAGTCAACTTGTGGCTGAGGCATTGTATAGCGTAACTATGGCAGTGGTGGTGGGCGGGGCTTGAGGCCAGATCCTGAATTTCTTAATGAGGGAGAAGAGTAGATGTGCTTCCATCCCCATTTCAGAGGGTTTTTTTTAAAAGTTTTTGTGGGGAAACCATGTTACACAAAATATTAATCATAGAACAGTATTTTTTTATATACTTTAAAATGTGTCAGGAGGACTCTTTTTTTTTATTTTAGCTTTTTTTCCCTTCTTTTATTTCTTTTTTTTCTTCTTTTTTCCCTGAATGTTTGATGAGGGGGGAGGGGGGTGTTCACAATTGTCAGTGTACATAATGTCAATGACATGTTAAAATAAAAAATAACATGTCTGAAGGAGGATTTTAAAATTCCAGCTTTAACGTTTTCTCCCTCTCAATGTTTTCCGCCAGAAATCGTATGACGCCGAAGTCCGGCCCCTACACCGACCACCCCTCCACTTACATCGAAGAGCACGAGGGCGTTGCCAAGAACACGCAGGCTGACACCACCGGCTCCGTGAGCGGTCGAGCCGGTGCTGGGACCGGAGAGAGAAACAGGAATTCCATCAACCAGGAGCGCCAGCAGCAAGCCAACGCCCGCCTGCCCAGCCCAGAGGGCAGCAGCACCAGCATGGGCCTGAGAGGCAGCCCCTCTGCCTCCACCACGACCACCACGATCATCTCGGACTCCGAGGGACCCGCGGGGACCGCCACCGTCCCCGTCTGCCTTCACCTGACCCAGGAAGACCTGGAAACCACCAAGCTCGACCCGAAAGAGGTGGACAAGAACCTGAAGGAGAGCTCGGACGAGAACCTGATGGAGCACTCGCAGAAGCAGTTCTGCTCTCCGGATCCTCTGAGCCCCGGCAGCTCCAGCCTCCTTTACCCCCTCATCAAGATGGCCAGCGAGGCCGCGGGCACGTCAGACCCCGCCGCCCCCATGCCCGCCACCATCTTCCCCCTGCCCAAGCAGCAGAACTTGCCCAAGAGGCCGTCCAGTCTACCCCTGCGCACCAAGCCCGCCAAGAAGGAGTCATCATCGTCTTCGCTCAGGTTCAAGTTCGGACGCTCGGGGAAGTCCAACCTGCGGCAGGTGGAGGGGACAAAGATGAACATTGGTGCAGTAACGGGCACAAACACAGCTGTAGAGGCTCACCGGGGCACAGGCACAAACAACACACCCGCTCTACGAGACACGCATGTCAACGGTAGCGCTAACGGCGCCGCCAACGGTCACGCCAGCGCCGGGATCTCGTCCATGGCTACGGGGGGAGCGACAGGTTTCGGGGGATCCGGCGTAACTCAGAACGGGTCCGGAGCCCTGAGGTCAGACGACAGCCGCCTGAGCCTCGGCGTCATCACGGCCAGCCCCGACGAACACGAGCCGCTTCTGAGCCGCGAGCGAGAGCACCCCGATCCGAGGGACACGTCCTCCAGCGTCGCCGCTCTCCGCTCGGCCCGCCCGAACACAAACAACAACAACAGCAACACCGGCCACGGCCAGGGGGACGGGGAGAGCGGAGGAGAGAGCGACGGAGGAGAGGAGGAGGGGAGCGGGGAGGGAGGAAGCAGGGAAACCACGGGACCCCCCGGAGAAAGCTCGGGGTCGGGGTCTGGTATCGCTGTCCCCCAGGGGGAACCTCCGGTCACCATGAGAGGGGAGGCCCTGCTCCGGCAGCCCAGAGCCCGCAGGCCTGAGAGACCCAACTCCCTGGACTTGTCCTTCACAACACAGGACCTGGCCTCACTAGGTGATTTTATACACCAACACCTCACACAAGAGTCACGTTTGTGTCCGTGGCAACTTGAATTGTTTGTGGTCAACAATGGAGCCCTGTGGCAGAGAGAAATAAGATATATATATATATTTGTTGACAATAAAAGATATAGGGTTATTCTTCAAAGTATTTCAGTTTAAAATTATATATGATGCAAATCCTCACATTAGAGATACTTAGGTCTACAAATGTTGGGCTCTTAAAGACACTATGTTGGTGAGTCTCAAAGGGATAAAGGGACACTACACCAATTTTACACATAAAGATCAGTTTGCTCGTCATGTGAAATACTACTCAGCCTGTGAAAATAAACCCTGATGTCATAATGACAGTGATGTCATCAGGCTTATCTCAGCTTGGACTTGGTACTCTACAAATGTGGATCAAAGTCTGAGTTACATACTGGGGCATGGTGTTGGAAAGAAATGTGCATTTACCAGACAGGAAGGGTCTAATGTAGCTGTATTAGTTGCATTATGGGAAATGGATGTGAATGAAATGTAGGATCAAGTGTTTTTGGAGCTTGGACTTTTAATAGCTTTTTTTTTGTTACACATACAAACCAAAGACAAATTTCTGCCTTTTTGCATGCAAAAAAAGTAGACAATAAACTATTTTCTATTCTAATTTAAAAGTCAGGATATCTGCTACTTCAATTTTGACCATTCTTTATTTAATATGACATTTTTAAAATAATATCAACCCAACTTTACTGAAATATAATACTGAATTTCCAGAGTGCCCTTTTTCATAAATAGTCCTTTTTAAGGACACGTACCCGACGACCTACAGCAGACTGGTTATTGCATATGTTTCATGGTATAAAAACTTGCCACAGGGTACTGATCAGCGTTGCTTCCTGTTTTCCAGGGGAGGGCTTGGTACCCGACGGAGCCTTGGGGGGGACCGGAGAAAAGATCAAGAAGCGCGTCAAAACACCGTATTCCCTGAAGAAGTGGCGACCCACCACATGGGTCCTCTCCACAGACACCAGGGGCCCGGAGGTCAACAACAACGGGTCCTCCCGCGGCCAAGGCCACAGTCAGAACCGGGCCAAGTCCAGCTCGGCCATCTACCTGCGGGGGGGGAGCTTGGCCAGCGAGCCCAGCGACACGCACGTGTGAACTCAGGCCCTCTGACAAGACTGAAAAAAAAAAAAAAAAATTATCCAGAGAGCCTTTTTGGTTTCTGTCTGTCGAGCTCTCTGCTCTAAATCAGCAAGAGGAAGCTATGGAGTGTCTCGTGAACAAACAGTCTGATCGTGTACAGTAATTAGGTCTGTCTCACTCCTGTGTGTCTTTCTGATGATGGCATCGCTTTAAATGGAATCCAGCTATGCAGCATTTTCATCCGCTTCTGTTTCTGCGTTATATTAATCTCCCTTTGTCGGTTTTTTTTTTTTTTCCCATGATTCATCCTCATGAGAATAGCAATGTTTTGAATGGATTTCTTTGTTTTCCATGTGCACTTTGAACCGACTAAAATCAGTGTTTAGAAATCCTGTCTGTTGCGACCACAACAAGAAGTGGTCTCTAAACTTAAAAAAAAAAGGCGATGAAAAACAATCAACACTTTTGAGCGTTCTCTTTCAAGCGTTGTTCGACAGGGTCGGGCATCGAGAATCCAAAATTCTGATTCCAAAGGAATCATTAAGAAATTAAAATTTCGATTCTGCTTATCGGTTCCTGAACAACGACACGCTGGCGCTCTTTATGGACTGGACGACACGGCGCAAAAGGGTTGCATTTTGTTTTTGTTTTGTCTCGGCACTATCGGCACTCTGCTCCGATCGCCAACAACTGTTTGGTGTCAGCGCAGCCACCGTCTCTCTCTCTCTCTCTCTCTCTCTCTTTCTCTCTCTCTCTCTCTCTCTGGTTGCATCCAAAATTCCATACTAACAAGCTATCAAGTACTCTAAAACAGTATGTGACATTTTTTAGTCAGAAACCTTAGAATGAAACCAATAGTACCCAAATTGCATACTATTTCCGGTGAAATACTACAGTATTACGGCATAAATATCCCACAATGACGACAACGTTCAATTTACGTTTCTGCAGATTAAAAATCAGTGATTTCGTCACCTGTGACCATTGGATTAGTTGCTTAACATTTTCCAGTAATTTGAGCATTATCTGGCGACGACAGTGGAGCTGAGGTTGGCACCGGTTGCCATGGTTACTTGTCCAACCGGTAAGAAGGCTCAGAAGGAAATTACAGCTCAGTGCATCCTACTGTTTATTTAACACAAAAGTATGTTGAGCGATAGTATACATATTGAGTATGTAGTGCACAGTATGTGATTTTGGACACAGCTTTCTCTCTCTCTCTCTCTCTCTCTCAACCACACACTTGCTACGCACACAGTATGTACACACTACGCACTGAGCTACGCTACTCTCATAACACTAGTCATCTTTTTCAACCCAGTCGTGCGTTTTTCACCAAAATGCAATTAATGTTCTTTTGCGTTTCAACTCGTATGTTGTTTATATCGACTGCCATTCCATCTGTTATGTCAACAAGCCGTCCCGTGTCTGTCTTCACGCGGCACGCTCTGCTCACACACACTGTGAGCAGAGACAGACACGGGCAGAGCAGAGTCTCGGGAGAGCAGAACAGACGTAATAACATCATTTCGGCGGGTTACAGTACAGCGAATGGAAAAAGAATGAACTGATTATTATTGAATCATATTATTCAATAATAACAGCAACCAAACTAATCTGTATGGAATTAATTTACAAGTTCCATAATCTGTATGAAGTGAATATTACTGAATATGAATTGTGTAAACGTTTTTTGTTTTTTTTTCTGTGAAATAAGCACGTGACCTGTTTTGATCCCGCCCCGAAGAACCGTAATCGAGAATCGTTAAAAAAAACAGAACTGATAAGCAGAATCACAATCGTTGAAATCCAAACGATACCCGCCCTGATGTCCGAGAGTAGGCTCTGTAAAAGAATCGACGGTCTTAAAAGACAGAACAAACTGCTCTATTTTTTTTTTTTTTTTTTCCATGATTTGTATGCAATACCAATTGTCCTTTTTTTTTCGACTATGTATCCATTTTTTTGTATCATATTTTTTAATTGTGCAATAGGATTTTAGCTTTTAGATGCTTTCGATGTTTTTATCGCTTCCATTATTTTGGTTATTGTTTTATCCCATCATTATTTTTGATATGTTAATCTCTGTTGCACTTATGAATTGTCACAATCGTTTTGTAAACAATCCACCGTGTATGTACACTATCGCCCCCTGACTCAAGAGGAGACAATGGACGACAATCCTCCTCTCTTTCCTTCTTCTCTGGACTATTTTTAGGGGGGCACAGACACTAACAATCAACAAACAAGTGGGTTTTCATGGAACTCCTCTGCTTGCACAATTACACCAGGAATGGCTCAGACTGTGGGGTCTTTTAACACTACAATCACCAGAATCTACGGAGGGATCATCCGTATCACTATCACCTGACCTCACTGCGGACTGTGTTGAGCCGTCTATACGTGACTGAAAGACCAGAAACACTAGAAAGCCCAGATTCTGCTCTTTGAACTCTGTTGGAAATCAGAAACTAGTCTAAAAGAAACCAAACCCCTCTGAAGCACGCTGGATATTATTTCCGCTTCTTGTTGTCTCATCCCTTGATGTTCGAATGACTGATTCAGTGTGTGTGAGTGTGCACGTGTTGTGTTTCTTTACGTCAGCAAGCATTAGAATTGTTGGGGCCTAGCGCTGTACAGGCGTGCTGAAATGTCATTGTACCCATTCTGTATTTTCAGCGCTGCTTCAGGGCATATGAAAAGATCTCATTTATGTTTTTGTAATCTGTAATTTGTATGAAAAAAACATATGTATGTGTATTGCATTGATATTTGCATCATTTTTATGGAATTCTGTTTTGCATTCAATGGACATGGCCTTTGATTCCATTGCTATGCATCTGCTCGGTACAGTTTCTGTAAACATTTTCAAGTCAATATGGAAGAAAAAAAACTCAATAAATGTATGAAATAATTGTTGGTTATATCTGTTAAGCATGTCTCGTCTGGGTTTCAGGCCTTTTTTATTCTGAAAGTAACAAGGAAACATCAGTAGTCATTTTATAAACAAGTTAAAAAGAGATTCCAATTGAGGTTTTCCCAATATGTTGCACCTTTCCTTTAAAAAAAAAAAAATCACTGATAGCTGTGTATTGCCTATTTCTATTCTTCTCAGCTATGCATTTCAATAAAACATTTTCATACTTTGTAGACCATTGAAAAGTAGGAGTTGAAATTGTGTTATTACCAGGAAAGGGCAAGCCTTTTTGAGTACCATTTGGGGAGCTATATTAGTTTTTACATAACATAGGGCCTACATCATAGACTGTAGCAGCAGAAGACCACAGCTGCATGATGCACAGCTTTATTTGTCAATTGTAAATTGATTAAAATATGTCCTAATGGATTAAATATGTATTTTTGCAACCCTGTCATATAAAACCGGTCTCCCAGACTTAACATGAGTTGCTAAAGTCGACACACGGGGGAGACATTTCCTCTCCTCCACTTGTTTACCTCACTTCTCCTCTCCGCCGTCTGCTCCACGCGCCCTAGCAACTGCATCATCAGCACGAGCAGCGCAGCGCTGGTACGCTACGTCAGAGCTCTCCTTCGGCAGCGTCACGTTAGCTTACGTTAGCCAGGACATCACCGGAAAACCACCGACCTGCTTTCAAAATAATATAAAAAATGTCAAATAACTTGGATTTTTTTCCAATTGTGACCTTAATTTTGATGTGTTTCACACAGTGCAAGATTTCACATTATTTATGGAGCTCAAGTTTATATGGTAACAAACATATGCTATATAAACTTGTTGTGTGTTTTGCTATTTTTTAAGTTTTGTATGACAAAATGTGTCAAACAGGGCCTTCAGTCATCGTCATAGCCCAATTAATCTGCAAATGGGAGGTTTGTTGTGTGGTAATTTGATTAAACACATTCATGAAAGAATATGCAACATATGAACCCAACAGTAGAATAATGGCGGTCTTAAAACTAGATTTTTTAAAACACATTTTAAAATAGGATAGCAGGACCCACCTTGATATTGTGCAGGGCTGGCTCTAGACCTTTGGGGGCCCTAAGCAGGATTTGGTTTGGGGTCCCGCTCATTGTAAAGTGCTGCCACTTCACATAGATAGATTTATTTATACACAACATGAGCAACATCCACACACATATACACATAGCACCTGTACATATAACATTTATCTGTGTGCTTTGTTAAGTGCTGTTATGGCACAGAAGAACCCATCTTTAAGCTTTTTTTTTGTCTTTTGTTCATTAAAATTTATATTTTCTAGGGGGACACCAGAGACCAGGGGGCCCTAAGTAACTGCTTATATTGCTTAATATGTAGGGCTGGCTCTGATATTGTGCTTTAGTTGTACATTTTCCCAAACACATTTAAAATAAAGTAAATTAGCACAAACTAGTTAACCCACAGTCATTCTAAAGCAATGAAAACTCTTCTATGGAAATAAAAAGACATGTTTATCCAGAGTCCCTGGTACGACTCGACAGAGTAGGAATTTTACTTTGAAATCATCAACCGGAAGTGTTAGTGTGTTATTCCGCCGTGCTTCACACTGGTCCCTCTCCCGTCGTGTCAACCGAGGCTAGCCCAGCATCACCGCCTCCTTTTTTCTATCCCTTCTGTATTTTCTGTCCCTCTGTTATTTTTATCCGTCGTTTCCCGACACATAACGGTCTCCACCAGGTGCACAACGCGCCTTTCTCTTTTTATACGCATTTTTCTTCGACCAGGAAGCGTTTTTGGTAGCTGCTTCAGCCGTCCTGCCGCATCAGCCGGGAGAGAAAAACATCCATCCACGACGACGAGGAGGCAGGCTGCGAACACAGCAACGCCCATTTTGACACCTACTGTATCACTACTATACCCACGGAGACGTTTTAGTATATTTTCTATGTCTGCCTGTTTATATCTAAGAGGGCTTTCCTCACTTGTAGCCTGCACTGTCGTCCCTTCGCCCTGTCTGTCCCCACCGCCTCTTTAGCATCTTCTTGCAGCAGCAAACATCAACA
>JAOVVB010076810.1:0-13792 GCA_028570985.1 Heterobranchus longifilis
GTGTTCGGAGTCGAGCAATGTCATATCTCTGTCTTTGTTTAATTAAGTGAGGTATTACTGTCAGTGATTGATTAGGTCCATTAGTCTGCCATTTCATCATCCGTCGATGTCCCTCCTCCGCTTTCACCAACACATCCGACCGCAGTCGCGTTGTTGTCCCCAGAGCTCCTCACTGTGACCAGCTGATCTGTCCGTCACACAGCCTCTCCTCTGGGGCAACCCCCTGCGGCAGTACCGCAGTCCCCCTGCTCCATGGACCCGGCTCCTCAGGGGCCTACATCCGTGGCAGCACTGCCATAACCTGGCTCCATGGACCCGGCTCCTCTCGGGCCAGCATCTGCGGCTGCACCGCTGTAACCCGGTTCCACAGATTCGACTCCTCTGGGGCAACCACCTTTGAGCGCACCGCCGTTCCCCACCTCCACGGGCCGATGTCCTCTGCTCAACATGAGACTCAGACAGGTTGACATAGGAAGACCAGGGTGGCATCGACCAGCAGGGCCTGGGAGCTTTACAGCCAAATCCTCCCTCCCGCTACCATCTGCACTGCGAGCCGGGCCAGGGCATTGGTGGACATCGCCGGACAGTAGTAAATAGAGAGAGGTGATTAAGCCACCACTATCAGTTTGATACAAAGATCTGTACTTTTTTCGTGTGGTGCAGTTAAACGTGTTGGAGCCACTGCGTTCTTTCCATATCCGAAATCTTTGACTCCGTTCGTATTGATTCCTGTTCGGTTCAGGGTTTGGATATTCCATCCACTAGCATTGTCATTGAAACACTGATGCATATTTGTGGTAAAAGGACTCAAAATAGTTAAAATAAGTCCATGCCAGCCACACCTGCCCGCTGCCATCTTGTATAAACTCATCTCGAAGGCTGATAAGATGGATTCTCACGTGATCATTGACTCTTGCGTGATCTGGTGATATTGTCTTCCTTCCTCCCATTTACTATCCATTAGTTTTAATTACAAAACTCTTGTCCTTCAACATTGAGAAGGTATTCAACTATTGTGCATGTGTGTGGTGTCTAGTTAACTGTCACATTTTGTGCTTCGTGGACAGCAGAAAGCCTTGAACTCTGTGTTGCCTTAAATAATGTGAGGATTTTAGCAGAAGAAAAGGATTGCACTCAGAGAACTGTAGCTAGGTACATCACATTACTGTAGTCCCTGACTGTGACAGGCTGTGCCTCTACTATACTATGTGTGTCTATCATGCTGTGCAGTCAAGGCTAATATGTCAGGCAGAAGCACCATTTGTGCACGTGGTGTACATGGACACATCATTATCAACTTATGAAGCTACAAAGATAAAAAATATTTTTTAAGCTTGAATGGATACGGCTGCTTCTTAACTACCACGGCTGACAGCAAAATAAGACCAAAAAAAAGCAAGGTTATGGCTAAAGCTCCACTCTAAATGTTGCAATTAACTTATCAGTTGTATGCGCAAATTAAATACATGTAAGAGTTCAGAGATGAAGGCCATCAGCATGAGAGGAAGTGAGTTGAGGTGGAAAATGAGTTTGCGTGTGTAAATGGTATGCTACTGGCGTGTTATAGTCCCATCAAGACCACACAAGGGAGAAGACTGCGGTACTGTGCTCCTTCTGGACATCACTTGCTCCGCTTCCTTGCAGCGTCCTCCTTTTTCTCTTTCTGTCACTCTGCGTCTTCGCACTGCCTCTCACGCTCTCTCTATCTGAATCACTTCCTCCCATCTTTTATTCCACTCCTCCCGCCTCCCTGGAGTGAAGTCTTCTCTCATTTATTGCATCCCTCGTGTCTGTCTTTCCCTCATTCCCTTTTTTCTCCCCGGCCACATCTCACCCCACCATTACCTCACCAACTCTGAGTATTCATCCCCAACTAAAGCCATTTTATCTCTGTTTATCTGGGTCTTTTCCCTCTCCCTGTTGTACTGCTCCCCCACTTGGTTTTTCTTAGACTTTTTGCCAACCTCTTATCTTTATTCTCTCTGTTGTTTCTGCTATTCCTTCCTAATGTGCCCCAACCTTTGCTCCTCACCTTCACTCACTGTTATCTCTTCCTAATGCTCCTCTCTGTTTCCCCTCTTCTTTGACTTTTACTTGTCTGCCTTGTTTTGTTTCTTTCTCTCTCTTCCACCATCTCTGTCTGTTTTGGCCTATTAAAGTAGACAGGCATTGACTTTGAGTTGTATGCTGACAGAATCCCCAATTAAAATCATTTCTTAAATGTAGTGGATGTTGAACTACAATGAGGAATAAAGTAGGTGTCCTACTTAAAGAGACCCTTCACCTTTAAGTCATAAGGGGTAATAATATAATATCTTAAAAAAACTTTAAGTCTAAGAAAATAACGCCCGATGATGACGATGATATGGGAAGTTCAGGATCTAAGGTTTTTGAAACATGACCCATATTACAAACTTGATGTCCACAGAAACAGGATGTCACAACCGCTTCTGCACCAATTTTGTCACCTTGCACGGCAGCTGGATTCTTGCAATATCACAATATTACATGAGAACCGCAGGATCAATGCTCACACGAAAATCCATCTTCGGCTTCGAGTAATGCGTTCGTGTCCAAACCTCCGGTGGTTCGGACCAATCAGCATCCTGTGAGGAGCTACTGGCAGCTACGGGCGCTAGTTTAATGAGTGTGGCAGTCCATGGTGACAACACAGAGAGGCAACTGTTCATTCAAAACAACAAAGGTGGCTCCTAAAGAGGTTAGTGTAGGCTGCATGCTGCAATAGCATCACTTCTATCAGAACTGGAGAGTGTGTCTTCATTGAAAGAAGAGCGAAAAACGACAGGCTTTCCTTGATGGAAAATATGTTTTCGCACTTGAGTTTCATAGCGGATGGTTCGTCCAATCACCTGCCATGTTTCTTTTTAAAGTGCCTGCCCTTTTCCGAACAGTTTCCAATGGCGGCTTCTCACATTGTTCTGTGTGACAAACCATCTGAGGGTGTCAGGTTACCGATTTTGACCCTGCTTTTTAAAATGTGTCTCCCCCTGCAAGTCGTCACATGTTATGAAAGGCAAGGCAAATTAATTTGCACAGCATCTTTCAAAAACAAGGCAATTCAAAGTGTCTGTTATTCCTTGTTCACACTACACAAGTTTTGCACTGCTTTTCTATGCGCTGACAGTTTTTGGAGCTTCCCAACAAAAGCCACAGATCAGAGGCAAATCTGCTTTGGCTCGACGCTCACAAATTGGCACTCGAGCGCTATGTGTGAACTGAAGACGCAATGCATCGCAGACGCACCCCAGATATCCAGCAGGCTAAATATCTGGGCCTGTCGGGGAGCTTTTGGTCCAACGGCACATTTTTTCGGACTATAGGGGTTTCGTAATATTGGGCTGTCGGACCAATGGCATGGCTCCGAGGAAACAGGCTATCAAAGATGTGTGGAAACAGGCTACTTTTCAAAACTATTTCATAACCAGTCAAAAAATCATTTTGGGCCTTTAATAATTAACTCGTTTTATTTTGTTGGAAATTTAGGAATATAAATGTGCTGTGTTGATGTACATATTGAAAAACTTTCCCCCTTCAGCAGATGAATGTGAAAAGAAAAACTCTGCACATACATCATTCTGCACAGTGAAGGTCAAACATCCAAGTGAAGTAACAATAAGCAAAACATATTTTTGAGTGAAAGAGATTAGAGATTGAATCATATAAATGCCACATAAGGCTCTTAGACAGCAACACTTTTTCTTTCAGGTAACTTAAGTTAAACTTTTCAAGTTTTCAGATATAATTTCGGAGCAAAAGCTCTTCATTGGATTGCTTTATCATTGTCTGAGCAGGTGACATGGCATTCAAAAAAGAGCTGGATGATCAATATGGTGCTACAAGGTGAGGTCAATTGATAAAACAATCAAGTGGCCTGCATGGCAGGAGTGAGATTGTGAGCCTATATCTGCTTGATCACCTCAGTGGGACTGTAGACCGTAGGAGGAATAACCTTTCCAGCACACTCAGATAAAGATAGTCATATTACTCTGTGCATTCCCTCCCCCCAAAAAAAGTTTTAGGTGCTTCAATTTCACAGAAGCACACTATATCCTGCCTCAGCTTCAAAGACGTTACCATAACAACCGCTGTCTGTAAAGCAGCTGTAAATGCTCGCAGAACTCAAGCCATTCTGGGGCCACAGTTTCTAAAAGCCTCCAGAAACCCATTGCTATCTTCTTCACAGAGGATTAATAATTTGTCAAAAGCACAAATATTCTGGTATGGGTGATAGGAAAATGCTGAAACGCACCTAACGTCAAAAGAAAGTGTGTGATTTATTTTACTTATACTACTTTTTGCTGCACTGCCTGTATGCAAAGTATGATCCTGAGCTGCTCGGTATATCGTTTGTTGCCATTTTGAATGATAGCAGTCGGCTGATGGATGATTCGTGTAACTATACTGTAAAGCAAGGAATCTCTGTGTCTGTCCATCCGTCTCTCGTTTGCATATATATGGAGAACCATTCATCCGATCTACTTCAATTTGGTCAGATGGTGGCGCTATAACCATGCAATTTAAGTTTTGGTCTGGAACTTTTGGTCTAAACTTTTTTTTCTCCTGGATTCTGTGGGTCCAGACAAATTTATCCATAAACCACTCCCATTTGCATCTAGATTGATTTTTTTCGCCATTTTATATTATGTTCAAATCTGTTTTTTTGTTGTTTTTTTTCATTACTCCTACAAATTTCAAGCAATTATCCCCAAATTTGGTACAGAACATATCTGGACCAAGCTGTTCCATACAGTTTTACTATAGCTGGCCCTCAGAGTTTGCTCAGATGTTGTGGGCAGGGCTTATATTTACAAAATAAATGCATATCTCCTTTGTGAATGCTTTGTGCTATTGAAACAATATTTGGTTGTGTAGATATGATGTCTGAGTGGTCATGACAAAATTGGTGCCATTTGGCCAATAGGTGGTGCTGTAGCTGAATCATCTAACTATAAAGGAAGGAATCTCTGTCTGTGTACGTATGACTGCATAGCAGCAACACTGAGAGCTGTTCTGAACGGCCACTGCACGAGTCTAAAAGAAAGCAGCCACAGTCCTTCAGATTTGAATGTGTATTTTCAAGTAATGCTTGGCATTTGTTTCATCCTCCTTGGAGTACACCCTTGGAGTGTTTCCTGTGTGAAGACAGTTCCACAGTGTAAGGCATCAGCCTCATTCTAACACCTAATTAGGCCCAACTAACTCTAAAAAAAAATCAAACAAAGGGAAAATGCTGCATTTCTAAGTCGAATAACTTCAACGTTTGTATTAATAGTCTTCATTTGCATGGGCTATTTTAGGCATTTCAAGAGCAAGCAGGACACCAGCCATGAAGATCTCCTATTTGCCCATTTTTTTTCTTTCCCATGGTGCATCTGTCTCTCAGGCCAGCACTTGAGGTAGTCAAGCGAAACAAACACTATCTGGCTGGCCGTGGAGCCTGCACTGGGGGTTAGAGCTTATCACAGTGCAAGCAAGGGTGCAATAAAAACAAAGACTGTGAAGACTCCCTGACTTTACCCCATCATACTATATAACACAGACAGATAGAAAAGTGGAAGCAGTGGAATTTCATTGACACACAGACTAGCCAGACACCACAGTAAAACCAAAAAAGGAAACTGTCCTCCCTCGAAAAACGACAGGGACTGCCCATTTTTTCCAACAGCCCACTATTCCGAAACCCCAATAGTCTGAAAAATGTCCCACAGCTCAGAAGGCCCATTGCTTTGAAAATACACACCGTAACCCCCTCACCCTAACAGAACAGAAGCACATGGCCACGAGGACCTTAACGATGGCAGTGTGAAACATTAGGATGCAGGTCCGACTTACTGCAGGCCGTGAATCTTTCTAACTGCAGGGACGGTGTGTATTTTTGGAGCAATGGGCATTTGTTTTCAGGATAATGGGCTGTCAGAAAAAAAGAGCATTCTATCCAGTGGGACATTTTTCGGACTATTGTAGTTTCGGAATAATAAGCCGTCGAAAATGGGCAATCCTTGTGATTTTTCGGGGGAGGACAGTTTAGTCTTTTGGTTTTACTGTGATGTTCTCACAGTCTGACTGCCCCTGACTTTGGTTTGACTTTTTAGTGCTTTATTACAATTTTCATGTTTTGGTTTCTGGTGTAAGATTTTCTGTTTTCTAAATGTTTTGTTTTTCTGGTTTTGAATATGCGGTTTGTTGGTTTTTTCTTGGTGTATTTGTTCATTCGTGTTTAGTCTGTTTCCTGTTTTATTTGGAAGGTTCAGTCCTCTTGGTCTTTGTTACTTTTCCCACCTTTGTGATTGTCTGCTCAGCCCTGATTAGTTTCACATGTTGCTTGTTAGCCCTGCCTTGCTCCCAGTGTTTCCTCAGCCAATCAGCTCCCAGTGTTTCCTCAGCCAATCAGCTCCCAGTGTTTCCTCAGCCAATCAGCTCCCTGCCTTGATTAATCCCCCTCACCTGTGCTTCCTCTGCAGCTGCACTTGATTGCTACCGTTTAAGCCTTGTGTTTCAGCTCAGTCTTTGTTAGATCCTTGTCCGTTAGTCTCACGTCTGTTCATTCCTGGTTCTCTGTGTGTTTTAGTTTTTTAGTGATTTCTATTTTTAGATGCCCTCCTGCCTTTTTTTATATTTTGTTATTCAGCTTTTTGTTAAATAAAAGCTTGCTTTTATCTTTAACCTGCCTTCCTCCTAGTCTCTGTATTTGGGTCCTCCTCCTCCTCGACTCCACACTTTGTGACAGAACTCTGGTTTTGATAACCCGGCGAGACTGTTGGCTTGTTTCCAACCTGGTTCCTCATCTTGCCGCTCGTTTCTTGCCCCGTCTGACTTTCTTGTAGTCGTTGTAGTGACGGTCTTGCCAGATCTCAGCAATTACTTTGGGGGGTACAATGTTAATACCACCAACAGAAATGACAGGACCACCTTTGTCACAGTGAAACCAAAGTTTAGTGTCCTTATTTATTGCTTTTTATTTACAAAGCACTTCTTTCTCACACTGCCCCAGGTCTCAGGACTGATGAAGCTTCATGAAGCTTTGAAGCTTTCCAGCAAAAGAGTTCATTACTGGAGGCTTCATGTGCTCACAGAACCTCCTGCTGGAGAGTGAATAACAGGCACATGACTGTCGACAATGAAAATATAAAACTACATTTTCATGTTATCCATTTATATCAATACAGTGTATAATAAACTGTACGTGTCTTGTGAGTAATGCATGAAATGTGTGTTAATCGAGCCTTTGATTAATAATTGTATAATAATAGGCTATATTAATGGCAGGAGGGGCAATATTAGTGTTCTAAAACATGAACGTGGCAGTATTATAACCAGGCAGGAGGCAGGAAGTTGCTTAGGTAACTAGGAAAATGATGTAGAGGGGAGACTTTATTTGTTTTTATTCAGGAACATTACTAAAACTCAACTAACACAGTCACTAACGAACATGCTAACATCAATGATGTCATCGGCGCCAAACGATACAATAATAATAATAATAATAATAATAATAACTTGGATTTATATAGCGCCTTTCAAGAAACTCCAGGAGGCTTTACAGGAACAGACACAATGGACACAACAAGAGGTCGAGGCCAGAGGCTTTGTTGAAAAGGTGAGTTTTGAGCAGTTTTCTGAAGCTGTCCAGAGACGGGGTGTTACGGAGCTCTGCCTCCATACGCGCTTCATAGAAAACTTGGATTTCTCGACACACGCTCCGAAGTCTCGGCACATCACGTGACATCACTACTGATAATCATAAAGTCCAGACTGAGATTGGGAAATTGGGCTTTTAAATACTATGCTCCACATATGTACAACAATTTACAAAAGCATGTAAAAGTAGACAGACTTATCGTTAAGTTGAATCAATTTAAATCTCTTTTGAAAGAAATGGAGCTTTGTGAATGCATGTGTTTTCTTTGAATTCATGTTGATGTTGTTGGTCTGCTTTTTATACTTTATATTTAAATAAAGGTTTCAATCAATCAATCAATCAATCAGTTCACGTGTGAAACACAATACATGGAGGGGGGTTTGGGTTTTTTTAGAGGATGAGAGCGAAACGAATAAATTACCACATTTTTTAAAACTTTTTCCAGCTGAAAACCAAACAAACAAACAACTGTAATTGCTGAATATGCAAAATGCATTTTATTTGTATTGGAAATGTTTTGATGTTTAAAGAGAAGAAAATAATATTGTTTTTGTTGTTGTATCCATTTTATTTTTATAATTTTTTAATAGTAGTAATAATTTATTTCGGTCCTCCACAGTGGACATTACATGTCATAAGAGACTCAGAAACAGGAAAAAGATGGAAAAGGTGTATAGGCTTAAGCCATAGTTTATGATCCCTTCTCTTTTACATTACACTGTTGTATACAGCAAACATTTACAAATACATAAATAAACAAAAACAAACAAGAACAAAAAGTTCTGGAGGTTTCATACATAATATTATGGTATAGATTACAATAAAGTATGTATATATATATATATATATATATATATATATATATATATTACATTACTACATTACAAAAATGCCATGTCATTTGTATTCAGTAACTGACTACATGTCAAAGTAATCTGACTATGACTAGGTTATTTAACGATTCCTTATTTAGTCATGGCTATTTAATTTGATGGAGAAATATGTTTTCAGGGGCTTCCAGGTTTCACGACAGCGGTGCCATTAACGAGAGATTTCATTATGAACGAACCCATTTGTCAGCTGACCTAATATCCACAAAGGTCTGACTAACAGCCCGTCTGACCCATTACCTGCCCCTCAGAAATGTGGCTTAATAAAGACTAAATACCACGGCGCTTCCTTAAAGCTCCTCCATCCTGTCTGGCCTTTTCCTTGAGCACCCAGTGGGGTTAAACAGAGAAGAAAAAAAACACCATTCACCTTTCAATCAGCCCAAAATACGCCCTGAAAGGACAGAGAAATCAACACCTTTTCACCCGGCATTCGTCCCTGTTTTGTTTTTGGATTTTCCGTACTCACGTCATGATTTGGTTCTCGGCCCCGGCCTCCACCAAGACTCCGTCCACGAACAGAGGCACCAAGGAGAAGCTGTGTTGGGTCCACTGCCTCCCCTCGTCAAAGCTGACCCTGTGTGTGTGTGTCACAACGCATTCCCGTCACAAACCCAGCAAAGAAAAAAAATAAAAATAAAACACGGCACGGAAACAGACGCTCACTATTAGAGCCCGGTCACTGGAGGATTGAGGAGGGGACCAGAATGACTTGTCTCAATGAGACCAGTCTCTGAGTCTCTGTGCAATTAGCTACTGTAGCTTTAGGTACATATCAAAAGACTGAGCATTAAAGGGATAGTTCGGATTTTTTGAAGTGGGGTTGTATGAGGTATTCATCCACAGTCAGTGTGTTACCAACACTAAAAAAGGACATGCAGAGAAGCTGCTGTGGATGGGGGCAGCAGCTAAACATATTTTAGACACCTGAAAAATGGCTTCTCTTTAATATGACTAATATGAGCATTTACTAAAATAGCAGCCCGAGCGGTAGGAGTAAATACCACCCATATGAGTTTTCGCCCTCATACATAAAGGTTAGGTTTGTGGTTAAGATTAAAATCTGTATATTTGAGATATTAAATCATCAGCGCAGCACCACATGATGCAGAACATGACATAGCCGTTTGTTTGACCCCTCCCGCCCGCCTTAAACGTCGTTCTCGCTCTAAATACTCTGTTACACGACTTCCTGCTTTCTGATACAAACACAAGAAGAACACAACAATAAACATAACAACATAACAATAAAACATCAGGGTCGTAATTACTCCGAGCACTAGGGGCGATATTTTAGTAAAGGGTAGGAACAAACAACAACTGCTGTTGTTTTGCTCTGGAGGACAGTGTGCTCGATCGGTTAGTTTGTTTCTTAGTTCGTTCCTAACTCTTTTAAAACCACAAAGTCACACAAACAAATGAAACGATCGAGGCAGTGGTAGACCAGAAACCTCTGTGTTCTGCAAGGTAAAATTAGTATTTTTGTCAAAGGTGTCTCTGAAGAGGCTTCAGTTCTCCTGCGTAAACTTAAACACGGCTGTCTGACGGAAAGGTAAAGCTGCGAAAATATTCTAAATATAACGTACACAGCCGACCGCCATCTACTGTCGGTAACAGGCAGCCGCAGGGACGACGTCTTTTTGCCAACCTGGACGTTAGCGTCGTCATGGGTTCCCACTGTATTGACCATCTGTTTTGGATCATTGCAGAAAATAATCTCTGTGGAGAACACAAGTTTCTGATACTTCCACGTTTTGTCTTTAAGATAATCTCTCCATATGAACACCACTTTTATGGTTTTAGAAGATACAATCTGCAGAAGTAAAAAGCTAACGTTAGGCTATAAACAAACTACACCATGTCACCGTCACCACCACTAAACTGACGGAGACATTTAATGTCCTCCACCACCTCTGTAGTCTCATTTAGACACTTGTTAGAAACCGCCTTTTTAAAGACACGGAAAAGCTTCTAAATTCACCAGCAGGGGATTTCCCGACATGCTTTATGTCGTAGAACAAAACCTTAAAATATGTGAAGCTTGTGTTAACCACAGAATTTATTTCAGATGTCCAAACAAAAACACATTCAAAAACCCCACTGACTTCAAGACGAGGGGACAGGAAGTGCTGAAATGCTAACTCATTATCCAATATATCCTAAATGCAATACAATACTATGCTGCTGATTCTTACTTAAGACTAGTGCAATACATATGTATTTATTTGTATTACATTCATATTTAAATTTACACTTGATTTTATACTTTTTGTGCAGAGTCGTTAATCATTAATCGTTGTCTGCTGGTGTTTTTATTTGTTTTTATGTACCACCGGGGAGTTGTACAGAAATGTTATTGTACAGCTGTGCAATGACAATAAAATGCATTCTATTCTATTCTATTCTATTTCCACGTTTTGAAATTACAAACTGGGGCACCCTATACACTAGTCTGGGTTACCGGATAAACAGTGCAGGCATAACGCCTCAGTCACTTCCCTGCAGCCGGGGCTCAGACGATGTGATTGGTTTAAATAAATACAAACAGGCCGGAGAGTTTTTTCCCCCTGTAGCAGAGTGAAAACACACTGGAGCCAGACCTTACTCCAGCGCTGTGGAGACACTAACTCATACAACCCTGCTTCAAAAACTCCAAACTATCCCTTTAAAGGGATATTTAAGAGACAGACTGGTTGTCAAAGCAAAGATGCAGAGAACTGCTTTCAGAGCGCATGCCAAAAAAAGAAAAGAGTGACGTCACGGGTTCTGGGTAAAGTCTACGCAGGGGTGAAGAAAACAAGACCAGAATAGAAGTGTTTCATGTTCAACTACAAAACTGCAGAGAGAGGAGACAGCAAGAAAAAAAATTAGACAGCTTTCATCACCGGGGCCCGGGCTCTATTGATTCTGACAGCTTATCAACATCGGTGCTAAAGTGAGAACAAGTAGAAGTACCTGAGTGTGACACGGCCCCCGCATGTTAAAACCCCCACTGCCCCGGCTGTACGGGCAACACAAGCATTGACATGCACCCATTATGAGATTCAGACAGGGGAAGTGTTTAACTGAACACTGGCTGAGAAAGCAATACTGCTCCATAACTGCTGTACAGTGGAGCTTCTATCTGTCATTTTTTTTTTCACTTCTTACTACCATCACACTTAAATTGGTTGGGAGGAAAAAGCCCAGCAGGCTACACTTCACTGGCTTTAAAACTAATTTCAGAATTGTTGCAAAAGCGACTGGAGAACAGATCTGGTCTCACTTGGATTAGCCGGCACTGAGGCAGAGCGTAGGCACCCGATTTGGCAAGAGGAAGGCAATGTGTTAATGAAAACACTAAAAGGAGGTGGGGGGTGCTCAGACGGCTGGCTGTTAATGATAAGTGGCTTGAAAAAAAAAAAAAAACTCTCAAATTAGACTGCCTGTGACATTTTTTTTTTTCCAAGAGCCACAAAGTGCATCGCTAAATGGATCAAGTGTCACATATGATATATACTCTCTTTTTGTAACATAAGGGTTGAATTAACCTAAAAATAGCTGTAGGAAATAAGGAAAGCTTAAGTAAGGAAGAGTGTCCAAAAGAAGTTGTGTAAATGGACGTACCACAAGTGTCTGGTTGGCACAGACGGCTGTTTGACAGCGACGAGGGCCCCTCCTTTGTCCAGAAACCAGACGTTGTGCTCCTCTTCAAAAATCTGAACAGACACATGCAGGGATTAACTGTTATAGTGTTGATGCAACAGGCAAAATATTACTTTTATAATTTACAACAAACCCTGAGATCAGCAACTGACCATTCTCTATACCGCGGCAGTAATATCTTGGCAACATCGACTGTAAAGAATAATAAACATAGATGACGTCACCTGTTGGTTTGTGGACTACCGTTTTGAACAGTCCTCCAGGAAGTACGCCGACCGCTGAAGCCAATTTGAAATAGTGGCCAAATGGTGGTATTACAACTATGGAGGCCATCATGTGACACCATTGGGCCCAAAAGGACTTTGTCCCATAGACTTACATGGCGAAAGAGAAGTCTATAAATCTGTGGATAAATTTTTTTTGGCGTCACAACCCCCGCGAAATGACTCCGATTTGATCCATTCAGTTTGATAACATTTGGAAAGTCTAGAAGAGCCGCAAGATTGAACTATTTACTCCCCATTCAAGTTAGCCGGAGTGTTAAACCAGATGTAGCCGGCTCTGTCGGCAGAAGTCTCTAATGCTGTATCCAGGTTTTATTATACATCCATGATTTCGAAGCCTCGAGTTTGGCACTTTGGCCGTCGCCATCTTGGTCTTTTGCAACCAGACGTTACCATATTTGGACAAGAGGGTGAAGCTGTGGAGGATGAGGTGGCTGAGCCACTGACACTGTTGTTTCAATGGCGCTGCGTTAAGCTAACTGATAAAGAGGGAAAGTTTGCAGATTTTTAACCAGCTGACGCAAGTCATTACACTGTTTGCTGCAGTGACACAGCAGGTTGAAAATCTGCAAACTTTCCCTTAAGTTACTAGCTAGCACTAGCTAGCTAGTTAGCTTGGTTAGCAAGGTGCAACCGAATGCTGAACAAGACATTTTTAGGTGACAAAAATGTTACAATTAACTTTGATGAAGTGAAAACACACTGTGAAAGGGTCAAAGTCATTGACAAAAACCAGGACAACAACCCAAAACAAGTTCCTGTTTATTTATTATGGGATGTATTCCAAACCACCTACTACATGCTACATACTACATACTTAGTAGTATGTAGTATGAAACTGTTAAATCCATTTAGGCTTGGAGCTTCTAAAGCACTGGACAAAAAAAACAAACTAATAGCCTTGCAATACTATCAAAAACTTTAAAATCATTATTTTATTGTTGACTTTGCACACCAGAGTACTCATAACACGATGCAGTACATTAATGCAATCTTATTTTCTAATTCTATTTTTATCAGTTTAGTAGCACATTCATACATTGCACATTCCTGTCAGTAGTCCCTGTATATATCCTCTATATATACACCTCTCATACAGAACATACTGTTTACATATAGCTGCTGTAATATTATTTATACTTAGAGTTAATCACACCACATGTCTTTGGAGCTTTCTCTTTCACTTGTACTTATACTCTTTGCTTTGCTTTCGTTGTTGTTTTATTTTGTTTTGTGTATACTTTGTTTCTGTGTTGTTTCTTGTTAATGCATCGTATCATCAAGACAAATTCCTTGTATGTAAAAATTACTTG
>JAOVVB010076821.1:0-13792 GCA_028570985.1 Heterobranchus longifilis
AATAATAATAATAACAATCAGTGCGCATGTGTAAAGCAGCACTCCGCCTCAGCACGGCAGTGCGCGAGCGTGGACGTTGCCATGGTGACCGGCGTAATTCCAGGCGTAAGGAAGGCCTGTCCGCGTCACGTGACCTCCTCCGGTAGTTCCTTTCCGGAAGGGAAAAAAATGTTCCGGTCAGGAATTTGAAGGTAGGTGTTTATTATCACGGAATAAATGGATGTTTTTCAGGCTCGTGGAGACTAAAGTATCTCTAAAAAAAAACCGCAGTGATGTCATGGTGTGTGTTTGCCGCGCTGACATCATGTAGTCGCCTGGCTTCCGTCTGTAACAGCGGCTAACGCTAGTTAGCTTTCCTTAGCATTGGGCTAAGACTAGCGTCAGAGCATCGCTGGCTTTGTTTATGAGATTCTCAGACGAATTAAAACAGCGGCAGTTGGATGATTTACTCCTTCAGCATGGGTGACTCACCTGTACTGCAATGTGTATGAGCAAATTAAAGCTATTTCTTTCTATCTAAGATAAACTGTGCTAGACTGCGTTAGCTGCCCTGCCCTATTCGGAAGACTTATAGAAACAGTTAGCCTGTTTATTATTTATTGCAGTCAGTGTGTCTTTTTATGAGCTTGTGTGTGTCCTGTTTGTCTCCAGGTGCCCCTGAGTGTGTGTGGAATGGCTGCAGTGTGGCAGCAGGTGCTGGCTGTGGACGCAAGGTGAGATGACATCATCATCATCAAGGTGGAATAACAACAACAAAAACAAAACAGATAAAAGCCTGATTGTTTGCATATCAAGTTACTGATCAGGATGAATGAAGGAGGAAGATTTTCTAAAGATTAGATGTAAACGTTTGATCAATGACAATAGAAGAAATCTTGTATATGTTTACAAAAGAAGAATGCAGATAAGATATGTAAATTAAAAAAAAAAAGACCTTTAACTGTTTACAAATGTAATATTTCTTAAGGTCAAAATTTCATATCGCGAAACGCATTTTCCCATAGGAAATAATGTAAATGCTGATAATTCGTTACAGCCACCCAAAAATATTACCAATGTTACCATTTTTCAACACTATAAACATATTTTTGCATATAAAAACAATCAAAACATTTAGAAAAGAAATGTAAATGAAATATATATATATATGACGATATGAAATAAATAGACATTAAGCCTCACTTAACCTTAATTTACGATCCCGTTTGGCACCTGCTGCTTTAAAAATGAAACTGAAAGCTGCTCCCTTTTCTTCTTGTTATCTTCCTTGCTTACATTCTTGGGACCCATGAAGCTACTGTATGTCTTGACGAAATCTTGCACAAAAATGCAAATAAACCCATGAAAAAATATGTAAACTCACTTGGCTTTCCACTGACGCAAACAAGTTTTGAACGGCTCCCGAAGGTACGCTCAACTTAGCCCGGCATTCGGTTCTGTTCAGCTCGGTTCATTCACCCAGATACCCCCGAATGCTTCGTATGCAGAGGCGAATTTCTTGCAAAAATTCTTAAGGTTGGGCGTTCATATGCCGAGGTACCACTGTAGATGGATAAATAGACAGAGATTACTTCATTAGTCGTAGAGATACATTTAAATGGAGAACAAAGAAATACGAGGGCAGCTCAATCAGCAATGATCAGGGATTTGTCAAGGTGAAGAATGAGGGCCAGGGATTGGTCAGTGGAAAGAATGAACCGAGGGCGAGTCAAAAATAATCCGCACTCCAGTTATATTTAAACTTCTCTCGGCCGCGCTGTCTTATCAGCGCTTTACGTTCAAGGCTCCTGTCTCCGCAGTCACTGCTATGCAGACGTGATCGTGTTACATCAGTTCATTTGTAACTGCAGTGCAAGCAAAAATGGATTCCCGGCTTGTGATCTGCAGGAAGAAAGAAAGCAGTGAACAGCGATTATTTTTTTTTGTGGTCTGATGGTGTACCTGGTGCCGAAACAACTCACGGAAGAGCGTTTGGAGTGTTTGGATATCTGCAAACAAAATTTGGATTTCGATACTCTAAGGAAGGGGAAAGTTTTTTTGAAGAGAATCGTTACTGGTGACGAGACACGAATTTATCACTACGAGCCTCAGAGTAAACAGCAGAGTACGGAACGGAAACATCCTCCGTCGCCAGCTGAGAAAAAGTTAAAAAGTCAACCATCAGCTGGAAAATTCATCAACGCTTACAGTTTTCTGGGATTCTCAAGGGCCAGAAGTATTGGAACATCATCAGGAAAAAGGTTCAACAATCGACAGTGCTTGTTACAGCGAGACGCTTATTGAACTTTGGATTAAACGCAGAAAATTGCTATCCAAAGGCGTTGTGATCTTGCATGATGATACATGTACACACACTTCTGCCCACACTGTCGACACTCTGCAAAAACTTTGTTTTGAGGTGTTAAAGCGTCCTCCCTATAGTCTTGATCTCACTCCATCAGACTTTTATTTGTTTGATGCCTTGAAAGCAGCCCTACGAGGACGAAGATTCACTTCTGATGAAGAAGCGAGACAGCAGTGCATTCGTGGCTCGCTGCTCAGCCTAAAACATTTTTAATGAGGAAATAAAAAAGCTTGTGACAGATGGACAAAGTGTATTGAAAGGCATATTTGTATATTTTGTTTTCTAAAAGTTAAATAAAATAAATTCTACAGTCAGAGTGCGGATAATTTCTGACTCACCCTTGTACTTTCTGGCCTGATAAAGGAAATACACTTTTTTTTTTTTCTTTCTGAGTCGTTTTATATGGGAGTGCACTGCATTCACAAAATAAACTAAAAGATACATTTTTTCCCATAATTATGATTTACTAATTATGGAATAATAAGTCATAATTACTGTATATGATAGTATGTCTTAACTATGATATAGTAAGTCATCATTATGAGATCCACAGTCATGATTATAAGTTCTCTGATCTTTTTTTTTCCTGAATGCACTTTCATTATTTTAGACAATAAAAGTAACTGATACAAATACATGAATTTATTCCTGTGAGATATCCACGCAAGACATACAGAATACATAAAATGTACATTACTATTATAACTATTATAGATGTCAATGAAAATGCATTTGCAAACTGTCCCATTCCCAGAGTGTCCCCTGAATCGGATAAGAGTCTGTTAAATATTACCTGAAAATTCTCATGGGTATAAACTGGGGCTCTGTTGCTTTGCCAAAATTCAGTATCAGTAGTTAAGGAGGTCAGCAGATAAAAAATAAGTAGCCTTCAAATAAGTAGTTCAGCCAACATGGTTTCTTTTAAAGTCAACATCTTTTCTGAGAAACAGGACATTTTGGAGAAAAGTCCCTCCTCTGCTATGCTTCTGAAATCTGAAAGTGGAACTTCCTATTAGAACAGTGTAGAAGCACTATCTCTTATCTTCACATAGTTAAAATCAACAATTTTTCAAACCATTTGTTTGTCCAAAAGCTGTGGGACATTTTTTTTTTTCCAGGACGAAACACATATCGAAGGCTCTTGGATTTTATATGCAAAAAATGAAGCAAGCGAAAACTTCAGGTACATTTGAGTGCAAACGCTTTAAACAAGGCTGTACTTCTGTCGTTCCCATTAACATTAGGAGAGTGGAACGCCTGATCATTGGAAATCAACGGATAACTTGTCACCAACTTCCTGGGAATTATTGCCCCATCTCTCCTCGTATAGTCCTGATCTCAATCTAAGCCTTTTCGACATGTTTGGGCCATTAAAGGAGTTCCTGGGAGGCCGGCGTTTTGGACAGCATGGTTCATGTTAGTTAGGAGAGTCTTAAACTACAATAAGTTGAGCGAGGAAAAAGTGATATAACTGATAAAATATTAAGGCAGCTTTAATATCTCAATCATTTATTTCTTATTCTAATAAAGCAATAACAAAGCTAAAAAAAAAAACCCTGATGTATGCATGACTGAATGCATTTGGATGAAGGGGAACATTGTGTGAATTTGATCTCTTCGTCAAATCATTCCTTCTGATGCAAGCTTTGGCAGTCCTAACCTTTGGACTAGAGAGGTGTGTTACAATTATAACTCCTTATATCATCACTATCTAACCTCGTGCTTGGTGTTTACAGTAGTGTGTGTGTGTGTGTGTGTGTGTGTGTGTTTTCTGGTCGCTCCCAGAGGTGTTGCCAAGTCTGGATTGGCGGAGCTGGAACACACCCACGGTGTTGTGTAAGTTACGTGAGGCATCTACTCCGTGTGTGTGAGTCCTGAGCGAGGCTGATTGGGTGTCGGTAAAGATCACGTGAGAGGCTGCTGGGAAAGTTGCCTAAAAATACAGGCCGCTCTGATCGGAGCTGAAAGCTGAGAGACTCATCGTGGCTGCATGACTGCACCCTTTTAGTGAACTTTTGTGGAGCTTGTTTATGCCAGAAAATTACAATGCAGTGCTACAAAAACACTGTGATAAAATACTTCGACTTATAAAAGTCCCGTCTAATTACAAAAACACATGAAGTGATGAATTTGAATCTGAAAGGGAAGCAAAGAGAGCGCTCATTAAGAGATAAGAAAAGATAAAGGTTGTAAGATCCTGCAATGAGGTTTTTGCAAAACGTTATGGTTCAGTGCTGCTGTGTAAGTTGGGATCTTAAAAAAAAAAAAAAAAAAAAACGAACTGAAATGAACTCCTTTTGGCAGGAGAGTTGTATAATCCTACTTAAAAAACTTTGCAGTTCCCCCAGTAACAGCCCTGAAAACTTTCTCCAGCTTATAAACCTGATTCTAAGTATGATATCAGCAGAACATAGAACCTGCAGTTTCAATGGCTGAGATTAACCAGACCTCAGATTCTCCTGGTCAGGGCACCAGTATGATAACAGAACTAGTTCATTCATTCATGAACATAATTGCAGTTGTTGCAGTCTCTTCTCACGGCTCTGGATACTGTTAAATCCTACTGCTTAGCTACAGTATATGAAATTCCATTTAATTCAATTCCATTTTATTTATATAGCACTTTTAACAACGGTCATTGTCTCAAAGCAGCTTCAAAAAAATCATATACTAGTCACTTCTCACAGGTGACCTGAGACAGATCTGAGCTTAGTTACAAGCATATTCCTTCATTGTGAAGGTGTATGAAGATTAAGAATTTAGAGATGTTCCTTGTCAGTTTTTATTGTGATTTAATGATTACTTCTATATCAATTTTTTTTTAAAAAACAGGTTTGGTCTGTATATCGAACAGAACTTGCATTTTCAGTGATATGCTCATGGTTCATACATTGGAGGACCTGAAACCCGTCTCTGATAATGCCCTGTCTGTATGTCTGTATGTCTGTCCAGCCAGATTTTATCACAGCATCACGCAAAACAGTACTTAGATCTCTGCCTGAAGTTTAATATGCACCATAAGTGAAATCAAAATGTTAAGTAAAAGCGATGTTATGAACAGTTGTGTCCCAGATTTAATAACCGACTTTAAAATAATCTACTAATATGATACTTGCTCATTGTACACAAACACCTGCACCAATAGTTATTAATGAGGAAAGCTAAACTGAATATTTTGAAAAGTTGTATAAGTGAATTTTAACACACTGGAGTCGTTCTAAGACAAAACTTTTGTTGAGATTTTGTTGATGATTGATGACGTTGATGATTCACAGATACTCAACCTCACAACATTTTATTTCTTTGTATTAATAAATTAGACACAGAGACAGACAGACATGTACGTGGGCTTCAACCTGAAATAATAATATCACTGATTACATTAAAGCATCAGATTATTTTCAGCTTTAATCTTTTAACTATTTCTACAAATTCTTTAACCATCAACGACGTGTACTAACGCTAGTATTCTATAAAAAGAAAAAAGTGCATAATACTGTATATTTAATGGATATCTTTTAACATACCAGGTACTTAAACCCTTAACTTCATAGCTGTATTTCTGAATCAGATATAAGAATATCACCTGACACCTCTAATGTGTATAAACTATGGCTCTGTTGCTTAGACTAAATTGCCAAATCAGTAGTTAAAGCGTGTGTGGTCAGGGGATAAAACTTATAGTTCTGTCCAAACAAAAGAAAATAAAAATACATAGCCTTTCGAATAAGTAGCTTACCAACATGGCTTCTGAGAAACTGGACATTTTGGATAAAAGTTCCCCCTCCACTGGGCAAATCCTACTGAAAATCGGAAAGTGTAACTTTCAGTGTCTCCTATCTCTTATCTTCACGTCCCTGAAATCAACAATATTTCAATATTGACAAACAGTGCTTGTTCATGCAGTGCCATGTGCAATGTGCCAGGCTGCAAAACAGTAGTTACAGTAAATGAAGAGGTTCTTAATAAAGCACACAGGAGGTAAACAGCTCTGTTGTCATTATACCTGTATCTTAAATTAGATCATCTGTAAATTAGACAAAGTGTTTTAACGCTAAAATGATTAAAAAAAAAAAATAAAGTAATGAAAGCGGCAGCATGGTGGCTTAGTGGTTAGATAATTAAATAAAAATAAAATAAAAAGTTTTGTGTGTGTGGAGTTTGTGTGTTCTCCCTATGCTTGGTGGGTTTCCTCCAGGTTCTCCGGTTTTCTCCTAAAGTCCAAAGACATGCAGATTAGGCTAATTGGTGTTCCCAAATTGTCCGTAATGTGTGAATGAGCGTATGTGTGTGTGTGTGTGTGTGTGTGTGTGTGCCCTGCAAAGGATTGGCACCCTGTCCCCGCCTCGTGCCCTGAGTCTCCTGGGACAGGCTCCAGACCCCCCGCGACCCTGTACACAGGATTAAACGGTATAGATGACGAGTGAGTTAGTGAGTGAGTGAAAGTAATGAAAGCTGAAAAAGTGATTTTGTGGTGCGTTATACTTTTATGACAGGTTCACTTTATATAATATTATTGCAGTTTGCCTTGTTCTTTTATGAACAATTCACGCACAAATACTGTATACTTGATGAGCAAAGACCAGTTTTATGCATCAAAATTTTCTTCTTTATTATGAGAAAATGAGAATGAGACAGAGGGAGAGAGAGAGAGAGAGTACACAAAAAAGTGTATGAAAATCTATTTGCAACATGCTTAACAGGACGCTGTCACACTGTTCTGCACCATCGCCATGGCTCTAACTCTTTACTGTGAGACACACTGCGTAAACAAAGCAATGCTACTAACACAGAGGTGTACGCTGATTTGTAAAATGATCCACTACTTTTTTAAAAAGGACTTTGCCCTCCGTTCAAATCCATTGCCCGACCACACCCCCACTGCCACAATAACACACACACAGACTGCTTCTGTACAGTGTACCTTTAAATCCATTTGTAATTACAGTTAAAGATGTGGAATACCCACGAAATTGAACATTGTGGCTTTACGAAACATACCACAAACTAAATCGGTTAAATTATTTTAAATAATATGATTTTTTTTTTATGCAATCAGCTGAATGTTGAGGAAAAATTGTTATCGAGCAATAATTTTGTAATTTGCATGAAAACAAATACGAGTCAAACGCCTAAAAATGCAAATTAGTTTGCAGTTAAAACAGACTGCTTGCAGACCAAGACGAGCCGTTTAAGCTCGACCGTGTTGAAAGGAAACAAGAGAGTTATGCAACTAAAGTAAAATAAAGCATCATAAAACCTCTTCAAGAAGGAATTCCAACACGTAATTGGTTAGTTTTTCCCTGACAGCTGTGTTTAAAATATACTGTAAGAATAAACAAAAGGTTATAAAAGTAAAACATACAAGAATAGACCAAGGAAGATGCAGAAGTGTCAGGAAAACAAACTCAACACAATTTGCCTTAAAAATAAAACAAATAAACACATCAAATCAAATAAACAAACGAGAGGAAACATGAGTTGATGATTGTAACAGAACTGTGAGGAATCGGCTGAATGAAATGGGATTTATGTATCGAAAAGATAAACACTGAGATCAAAAACCAACACTGAGATCTAAACTAAATTACAATGAGTTATGATATGGCGTTGCATGTCAGGTAAAGGACCAGGGGGAATGGCAGTTACTGCCTCAAGAGTCACTGCACAGGTGTACTTTGTATGAGGGCGTTCAAGTTAAACAGAGACTTTTAAATCTGCAGAATAACAGAATAACAGTTATGAGAGTAAAAACTCCCTTTATTTCTCTATATAATCCGCTGCTACACTAATGCACTTATCCCAGTGTTTCCCCAGAGCTTGGATACCATCAAAGTAGAAAGTTTTCTCAGTACGCCGGAGCCATGTTCAGAGTGCCTGCTTCACATCTGAAACTCTGGCCTCCCAGGAACTCCTTTAATGTCCCAAACATGTGGAAATCTCTTTTTGGAAGTGAGATCAGGACTGTCTGGGGGATGCGGCAGTGACTCCCAGCAGAGTTCCTGTAACGTGCAAGTGGTATTGGTGAATAATTGTGTGTACATTTCCTACAGACAAATGCATATCTTTTCAAGGATCAGACGTTCCCCTTATGAATGTTTACGAGCGAGACGTGCGGCCTGCTTTAAAGCACTTGCACCACTCAGATGTTGAGATACTGCGGATACGAGTCTCATCACCATACTGTGATTAAGTTTTATGTGTGTGTCAGTTGGATGTACGCCTTCATTCAGCAGAAACTTGAACGCTTGAATTAGACTTGAATGTTTAAGCTTTTGTTCAACTCACTTAAATGGCCAGAAAACATTCAGGATCTCAATCTGATTAATTTTTTTTTAAATGGTCCATGAGTAGGCTCCACTCTGCAAAACTGATCTCTCAGCTGTTGCGATGCCTGAAATTCATTCATTCATCAGGCTATAGAGAAGCAACAGAGTACTAATAGAGATTTTTTTATTTATTTATGGTTCATTCGATTCTTTGGGTCCAGTGAGCAAAATTTTGTCATGTTAATACTTTCACCTAAGTGTTGCTCGTTTGTACGTGGTCCACCCCTGGACATGAGCAGCGCTGGAGGTCCAGAGTTCACCTCGGCCTGGACATTTCCTGCTTGAACTGCTGATGAACCTGAGTTTTATAATGTGTGTGTGTGTGTGTGCGTGTGTGTGTGTGTGTGCGTGTAATCAACAATTTGTGGTGAACTTTGGACATACATGATAACAGATTGCATAATCGGTGACAGCTTTATTTCTGAGCTAATGTGAAAAAAGGGTTATTTTTCCATTTTCCAAGCAAATATCCATATTCCAGAACCAAAAAATCCACTTGAGATGTAATCACACTAACCGATTTGTATATACCTTTGTTTAGTCTAAGAAAGGTCAAAACTACAGTATTAGGCATAAACATATAAAAGAAACGTGTTGTCTGTACATTGGTCAGAACTCCCTCTGTCAGTGATATCCTAATGTTTCATACATTGAAGGATCCGAAACCAGTCTCAGGAATTTTTCTGTCTGTTTAGCCAGATTTTGTCACAGCGTCACACAAAACTGGCTGGACAGAATTTAATGAAACTTTGCCAATTCTTTGGTCTTTACCTGAAGTTAAACCTGCATCATAATTGAAATCAAAATGTTAAGGAGAAGCTAAGTTAAGCGCAGTTTTTTGGCAGATTTTGAACCGCAAGTTTTGACAGCGTACTGTGCATGCGTCAAACTGTGGGCACGTCTTAAATTCATTACATTTAATGAAACTTTCTGCAGTACTTAGATATCTGCCTGAAGTTTATCCTGCACCATAAGTGAAATCAAAATGTTGAGTAAAAGCGATGCTTATGAACAGTTATGCGGCGGATTTAATAATCTGCTGTAAAATAAGACATTAACGAGCTACTTTACTTTAATTTTTTATTTTTTAATAATAAGCTACCAAGAGATATTAAAAGGAAAAGATTTACAACTCAGAGTAAACAAGGCGTCAGACACTCAACCTTACAAAATCTGATGTGAGAGTTTAAAGAAAGAGAGACAGACAGACATGTACGTAGGCTTCAGTCTGAAATAATATTACTAATTACATTAAAGCTCATCAGATTATTTTTATCTTTAATCTTTTTATTATTTCTACAAACTCTTTAACCGTCTTTAAACTCTTTACCAACGCTAATACTATTAGACCGTGTGTGTAATATCAAGGATGCTATGAATTACAGTATTTGCATCTCCGTTTGGACGCCGTTAAATCTTGATCTTGAACGTGATTGGCTGGTGAAAATAATCGACGTCTCTTTTAACCAATCAGATATGGGTGGTTGGCCCACGGACGAGGAATATAAGCGACCGCTCAGCCACTAGCCGCTCCATTCATTCAGAGTGCAGTCTATCGACAGCGTGTGTTTGATTTTAACAACAATTTCATTTTAAGGGCCAGACAAGCAGCTAAGTAGCCAGCTAGCCGTTTTGTGTATTAGCTAATTTTACAAATATATTCATCAGAAACATGAACGGCCACGATAACTCCATCATTGATGACTGCTTCCTGTTCACTTCCGAGTCAGTCGGTGAAGGACACCCTGGTATGTATATATATATATATATGTAATGTAAATCATTTCCATCATGTTTTTATGGTACAGATAAGCTTCAAGTGTAGATGTTTTAGGCCATGAAGACGAACAGGTCGAACTAACTGAAACTGTCTCGCGCGATACCTGGGCGCAGTTAGCACGTTAGCAAACAATAGCTTCTTTAATTGTCAATTTTCGTTTTTTTTTTTTTGCGCGTATTTCTTTCAAAAAATTAATGATTGAGTACACCACGTAAACATTTTTCAATCTTGGATTCTAGATATCTTAAATATGTTGTACTTGTTTTAGGTTTCATAGGCGGCTTGTTTGCCGGTTAATCCTGAGCACGCGCGTTTATCAGGCCGAATCAGGGCAAGCGCGAGCTACAGGCCAAAAAAATATAATAAATTGTATATACATTATAAATAAAGTGTGTGTGTGTATATAGAAAATGACCGTAAAGGTTAATTTTTGCTAGTGTGTTTCGTTAAATACACCTAAAAAGAAAAATGTAATTTCTGTGATGTGATGGAGAAACTTCGCGCATGCGCATGACGCAAGGGTAAACATGTGGCCAGTCTAAAGCTTGAAGGATGATCTAATTTTTCTTTGCCTGCATGTCCATAATAATTGATATTCTAATTATTTACAGTTTGTTGACAAATTTATTTTTTATACATTCTACTAACATTTTTTTTAAGTCCTGTCTCAGTTTTGTTTAAATGAAAAGAATATATATATTAATAACGTTAAAAAAATCATTTATTTTAACATTCTCTTCATGTTCTTTAACAAAGCCAAACAACGAAGAGAGAGAAAATATATTTATATAGAGGGAGAGGAAAATGACATTTGTTAGGAAGGTGTTACTAAATCCGCAGTCTTATTGTATGCTTTTGTCTCCACGTGTTTGCGGTCTTGCATCAGCCTCCATCCAGGTTGCCAGATTTTTTTTCCTCATTTCCCCACCTTGCAACCAAAGTATATTTAAGTCCTAAATATGTTGATTAAATTCGCTTTATATTCAGTTGTTTTTTTGTAAAATATATTGTGTCCACCGTAAGTGAGTATTGTTTTGCTTTTTAAATCGGTGTGCTCTTATCAGGTCAATCAAGGCTTGCAGTTTAGTCTCTGAGCCACGTGTGATTTTAGGCAGGTGTGTGTATATAATATATAGTTTTTGTGATTATTTTTGAGTGTCAGATAATTCTCTTGTATAGGATGTTGATTTAAATGTACTGTAGGTGTAGGCGGAAACCTGCAACTTTGAGATTATACATGTGTGTATATAGAGCTCTCCATACCTGAAATTAATGTACTTGGAAATTCGAAATTTCCAATACATACTTTGAAATTGTGCTCATCTACATGAATGTTTTAAAGATGTTCATGCAGGCAGACGTTTTGCTCTTACTAGGAAGTGTAGTACTACCCAAACTGGCAACCCTTGCATTGGAGGGAAAATCTTTCAGTTGCATTTTAGATTCAAGCCCATGTAATAAAAAAAAATCACAATGTTTAATATTTTGTGCCACTGAAAGTTCTCTTGTGCAAAATGCAAGCACATGCTGTTTTCAAAAAATTATTTATATATATATATTTTTTATTGATGAATATGATGTACTCTCTAGTGCGCTCCTGCATAAAGCAGTGTGGGACAGGCTGATGCATGGGTGCCTCGAATCCTGGCTTTGTTGCGGCTGATTAAAACTTCTTATCTCTGCTCTAAATATAGAGTCCCTCCAACGGCTGCAGGGTAGTAACCCAACTCGATCATAACCCAGCTGTTGAGCAAGGCTTGAGTTCAGCGCATGCTCTGGTTCACCCTCGGGCATTAGTAGAAAGCAGCAAGCATTTGGCAAAAAAAAAAAAAAAAGGTAAAGGCATCTTCTTGATGCAAATTTGTTCCCATGTTGTGGCGCTGAATGGAAAATGTTAGCTGCTGCTTGTTTAAAAAAAAAAAAAAAAAAAAAGGCATGAGAGCAATTTGTGATGGAGTCACCGTTGTTAAATTTTTCTGCATTCAGGGTTATGGAATAACCGTCATGGTTTAGTTAGTCGAGCTTAACTTGCCGTGGTTTCTGCCGTTATGTTGCAATACACCTTTGTGATTGCATGCATTATTTGTATTTTTAAAACCGTTGTAAACTCTATGGAGATGGGATGATGCATTTTGTACAGAATTTAAATTGAACATATTTTTAAGCCTACTGAGTTAGTCCCTTTGATGATGCTGATATGATTGAAGACTTGAAGCACTGATGTATGCGGTGTAGTAAAGTATGTGATGTCTCTGTGTCCCCATGCGTACAGATGTCTCAATCAGCCAGTAAAATCATCTGCTCATATCTGTTACAGTAGGGTTTTTTTTTTTTTTTTCTTTCCCCTTCCTACTTCTTTTCCCCCTTTTAGTGGACCATTTATGACACAAGGGACTCGTTCTACTTTAAGCTGCTTTGGCTGTGGTTCGCTTCGTTGATCTTGAGAGAGGAATGTGTTTAGTCAGGAGTCTTGGCACGGTTTATTTCCCGTTGTCGGCCAGCAAGGTTGATTACAATCGAATCAGCCCTGATCATCTTTAAACATTAATAAAGCTTAGAGTTTTACATCATGAATCAGAAATTCTGGCTTTATATTATTATTATATTGCAGTAATATGACTGTGTTTTATACCTTTGGTGTAAATGTCATATTTTTAGTGCAGATCTTTTTACAAATCTCTAAAACGAACCCTGTTTCCCCCCAGATAAGATTTGCGACCAGATCAGCGATGCCGTATTGGACGCTCATCTCAAGCAGGACCCCAACGCTAAGGTCGCCTGTGGTACGTCTTTTTATAACTACAGTAGTATCACTGCTAAACTTGAGGCTCTGTAAATGAGGATGCACGTTAACTGAACATTGTGCGTGACTATATAATATATAAACAGAAAATAATCACTAGCGATTTCCTAACATATGTTTCAGTTTAAGATTTTCTACATAGACATTTTCCTTGGACTTTATTCTTTCTTATGATCTCGCTGCAATCTTGTCTCTTTCCAGAAACCGTGGCTAAGACCGGAATGATCTTGCTCGCCGGGGAGATCACCTCCTGTGCCAATGTGGACTACCAGAGGGTCGTTAGAGAAGCCATCAAGCAAATTGGCTATGATGACTCCTCCAAAGGTGGAGCTTTAACATCGAACCGGCTGTGCAAATAAAGTTTATTTGATTTGGGTCAAAAAAAGCGGTGGTGCCCAGCCACCCGTTTTTATTTATATATATATATAAAATAAAATAAAAATATATGAAACAATCCTATAGACCCACAAACCTATACTCAAGACACAACAAAGGCCAAAAGACACATCTGACCCAAATCAAATAACTGTATGACT
>JAOVVB010076832.1:0-13792 GCA_028570985.1 Heterobranchus longifilis
AAAATCCAAGGTGATGTCTTTAAATGTCTTGTTTTGTCCAAAACCCAAAGATATTCAGTTTAATATGATATAAAACAGAAAACAGAACATCTCCATATTGGAGAGGCTGAAAACAGCATTCTCTTGCCATTTTTGCATGAAAAATGACTTTTAACGATTAATCGATAATCAAAATAGTTAGCGATTAATTTTCTGTTGATCGAGTAATCGATTAGTCGACTAATCGTTGCAGCTCTGACAACCACACAAACACTCATGCCAAATAAGATACATATTTGGATATAAAAGCCTGTTCACATCGATAGGATAAAACTCTCACTGGAGAGAATACAGCTTCAGTTTTGGAAAAGTGTCAACAAAGGCTGAATGGATGAACATAAAGAGTGAATGCATCTACAGAACTATTGAATGGCTGCACAGATAGAGATCTTATTATTAAGTTGTGTGTGTCCAAGTTAAATATTAATATGGCATCCACTAAAATATTCAACAAAAGATAAACTATTCTTTAGCAACCAGACTGTTTTTGGCCAGTTGGCAGAGTTGGTTAATTAGCTCATGATTCACATGATGTTCATTGATTACGAGAAGCTGTTTAACATGATAGAAGTCAGGGCACAAAACATAGTAGATACAGTGTTATGATTACATTGTGTTTACGAATTTAACATCGGTCTATTGTCAGTGAAAATACAAGGATATTATGGGCATCACAAATGTAAATTTAGTAAATAATACATGAGCATTACATGCGTGCTTTGTACGGATATTCTGCTCAAAATAATTGACTCTAAAAAGACAATCGTGAGCATTCAGTGTGTAGAAACGCTAAAGGTGAAGTCATGGCTTGAATCCCTTTTTTTGTTTGTTGACAAAATGCTGACATAAGATCTCACTGCAAAAACAAAATCGTCAGTTAACACATAAGTCTTTTTTTTTTTATTAAAGTGTGAAATAATCATAATCAACATGCTTTTAATTCTCTCTCTACTCTCACTCAGTAGCTCTGTTTACCCTCCGGTACACCCATCCCCCTTCCCTCTCTCATGGGCGCTCACTCAGGCAACAGGAGCGAGGGAAAGCAAACACTACACACACACACACACACACTACACACACTCACACAGGACGCTGTGTGAGACATTTCACCTTGGTACCAAGGTGAACATATAGAGGAGAGAACGCAGGAGAGAGTCAGAGTGAGGTGCAGCAGGAGTTTCGTAAGAGTACTGGGTGAATCAGCAGTACTGAGAAACTCTATGACAAGAGAAATATACATAATATATCATAGAGAAATCCAGGGGCTCCCTCGCACACACAGCAGCTTTGTAATCATAAGAGGTTACAATTAAAAGACAGCCCAGTCACCTGAATAAAATGTTGGCATTGTACATTTCTGCAAACCACGGATATGTCACATTTGTACGTTTCATATGTATCATATCAACTTTTCTTAAGTGACGTAGTTCAGATCACTTGTATGAGCCGAGTTTCTCATAAGGAGGAGGAGGGGGCGATGGGTAGCGTGAAACCTGGGCACGACGACTGCCAAGCAGCAGACGACCGTTCAAGACCAACAAAACAGGGTATTTCTTTTAACTTACTTACTTTACCCACCTGGTTTTGTTGCCTAAACTAACAAAGTTTTGTTTGAAATCACAAAACTGCGACTGTAGTGAAGCGCCATAGTTTGGCGTGTAAAAGAGCAAGTGGCTATTTATACGATGTCCCATGAGATCACGTTGATATCTGCTACATATGAAACGTACAAATGTAACATATCCGTGATTTGCAGAAACGTACAATGCCAACATTTATTCTGGTGATTGTTCTGTGATTGTTAAAAGAACACTTGTTCAGCCAATAGTTGCGCAGTTTGCCATTTTAAACAGCTTAGTCAGCACATATTTAATTTAATCTTTATTTGTTCCGTTCATGGTAAGGCTGCGTTCACACCAAGAATCAGAATCCGGCGATTCGCCGCAGGGTGGTCCGGCAGTGTGGGAGTGTCACTAATCGCCCATTTGTGTGACGTCCTGTTGTTTACGTTAACCCCCAATGTACCACACGTAGACTTTATTTCACAATTATTGTTTCCCGTCGGAGTGTTGTCATGATCCCGAGATTTCCAAGCGCACTTGAAAGCAGCATCATTTCACAGCATCATGGAGAAAGAGTGAGAAAAAAGAGATGAGATACATGCATTGTTTTGCAGCTTTTAAATCAGCTGTTACATGGACTCCTGGGCAGATAAGTGCATGCGTTTAATTTTTTACATGTTACCTGATTGGTCACCGCAGCATGACCACGGGTTGCGTTTCTCCAAAAGTTGAATGTATTTAAATTTTTCGTTGCAGGCCGTTGCGTCTTTTTTTTGGTACCCTCCTGAGGCTCCCACCGCCGCAGCGTAAACACACTACCCACTTTCACATGAATGGGATCACAAAAAAACGGTGTGAACACTGCCTAATGCACCACTCCTTCTTCCTCATAGTGCCAACTTCATTTGCATCTTGCCCAGTGGATTCATTGAGCGCTGGCACCAGACAGTCATTCATATAAACAAGAAACACCAGTTCAAAGCAGTTAATTTAACTACACTCGACTCTGAATATGCTGCGAGTTTTTAAACAACACTTGACACTTTACACAAGTTGAACATTTGTTGCACAGCATGAAGCTAGTAGAGCAACAATGGTTCTGAAATCAAAACTATGCCTACTTGTTGCCATTTGCTGTTCTGATAAACACATACGGTGCAACATTAAACAAAGGGAAACAAACATGCAGCAGGCAGGGGACTGACAGAATCATTAAAATGTTACATATAATTTATTCTAGCCTTTCCGTGAGAAAGAATGGGCGTAGATGAAAGACAAGCAGGAGTCCAAGCGCCTCAGCTCCACCTCTCCACACGTGCTTCAAAAGCAAATAAAACACTGACAGAGGAATATATGCCCAGCGGAGGAAAAGCTCAGCCCATTTTAGATTAATACTGAACGTGCTGTAAGTCTGAACACGAAGCAGCTGTTTAACAGTTTGTTTAGTTACTCAACCTCGTCTGACTCTCACAAGTCAGACTGTCGTTGTTTCTTTAACAGACTTACGCATTTAGTCAACAATATGGTCTACATTAAAGTATCTTCTACATGGTTTAACGTTACGTGGAAAATGACTGCAGTGTGGTAACAGCCAGAAACCACAAAGCACCTGTTGTTTCATGAAGACAAGCCTCATTCCTTCAGTGCACACATTCAAAAGGAAACTGAATCAGATTTCTAAGTTCTCTAGAAGGGAATCTAATATCTCAAAGTTAAAGCTCTTTTTTCCTGTTTCCTATAAGTGCTATATCCAATAAAGAGGCTGTTAAAGACAGAGAAACAAATGTCCGCCAAGAAGAGGAAAGGTGGCCAAACAGGAAGGACGAGATCAGCATGATACCAATGGACAGGCTTAGAGAGGAATGAATGGTGTATGGACATGGGTGGCTTTCAGTCTTTTTCAAATGCATCTTTCAGCTCTAATGCAGATGCAGAAGCTCTAATGCTTAGTTGTCAACTATCAAATTAATCACCAACTATTTTGATAATCGATTAATCGGTTTGAGTATTTTTTTTAAAAGTCAGAATTCTCTGATTCCAGCTTCTTAAATGTGAATATTTCTGGTTTCTTCACTCCTCTATGACAGTAAGATATTTCAGGATGTCATGGGCTTTAGGAAACACTGATCAACATTTTTCACCATTTTCTGGAATTTTATAGACCAAAGAACTCTATCAATTAACCGAGAAAATAAACGACAATGAAAATATTTGTTAGTTGCAAAATTAACTTTTTTGTCCACCAGCCAAATGGCTAGTGAATGTTAAAAATCGACCAGCCACTCAATATATTAGAAGCCATTGGCTAGCAAATGGTGCTAATTTTGGAGCCTGGCTGTAGCTGAAACAGGCAGATGTCTCAGAATTGACAATTGAGCTCAATCAGCACATGATGAGCACAAGCCTCTGAATCATACTGTGAAATGAAGGTTAGTCTACTCATTTTTACAGTGAAACAGTTCAAATCGTTGCCGTAAAAGTTGCAGCAATTGGATAATGATGATAAATAGTAGGGATGCACCGATTGTGAAATTCTGGGCCACCGATAGCCGATGCAGATGTCTTTTTGTTGTTTATTTTGTTTTTATTTATTCCTGCTTTTTTGCCAGGGAAACAAAGAAATCTTCATCATTAAAAAAAAAAAAAAACGTAACTGTTTTAAAGTTATTCAACATTTAATTACACTACATTTGAATGAGCATACATTCAATCATACAAACAACTTTTAATCTGTGCATCCCTAATAAATAACCTGTGTGTAGGATATTTGAACACACACACACACACTTTTGTGAGGATCCTCATAATGCATTCCTTACCCCCCTTACCCAAACCTTAATCATCACAACTAAATGCCTAACCCAGACGCTAACCTAAACCTAATTCTAACCTTAAAACAAAGTCTGAACCCTCAGACAGTCCTTTGAGTGAGCACCGGCCAAAATGTCCTCACTTTCCAAAAATGTCCTCTCTGTATGTCTAAAACTCAAATTGCTCCTCGCATAGGACATGTAGGCTGCAGCCTCGCGCCACAGCTCTTGGCTAATTGGACATTTTTGTCAAGTAGACAGACGCCTTCAAAACATTTAATTCACATATCAAACATTAAATTCCCAAGGTGTTAATTGGAAACGTGGCCTATGCGGTACAATGTGAGCAACACACACACATATACACACACACACACACACACACACCTAGACGGCCACAGCAGGCCTGAATTTTTTAAAAAGCGCAGGTCGCTTATATTCTTATTTTATATTTTTACCTGCTGCTTGTCAAAATGCTCCCTCTCCGCTCCGAGATTGGCCTCAGTCCGCCTGGTTTTCACCCGTGTGGGCACCTGTCTAATGCTGTTCATCCTCTAGTTTTCACAATGACGGTTTCACTAAGAAAACTACCGATTTTAAATAAAAACAAACGCCCAGGCGAGAGGAAATATCAGCGATTTCTTCTTCTATCCAGACTCCAGACTATCTGTGTGTGCGCGCGAGGGACATCTCCGAGCTGCGGCTTCATTGCTGGCGATGCATCGCGCGCGGCTGAAGGAGGAAGGGCAAATGAGTGTGCGCGCGCGCGTGTGTGTGTATGTATGTGTGTGTGTGTGTGTGTGTGTGTGTGTGTGTGTGTGTGTGCCTCGCGCATTACGTGGACGGATCCTCCCCCAAAGGTGGAGGAAATCATCATCATGTCTTTCTGCTTCGACATCCTCCCACACGCATGTCAACATTTTGTGTTTTAAATAAGCGTTTCCCTTATTGTGCTATGGATGCGTTTCGTGTTTTTTTGGCATGATATTCTGTCTGTCTCTCTCAGCTGTGGGCAGTGACGTCACCTCAATGAAATCAAAACACATGAGGATTATTTCAGTTTTTTTTCTGTCTTTTAATCCCGACATTGCATCTGCTTTTACAATAACAGTCAAGTAGTGGCGACATAAACCAGGAAATGAAGATCAGATTAACATCAGAGGATGTGCCTACATTTGGGTAAGCTGTGACACGTGGAAATATGGGCCGGTCAGGCCAATGACTTTACAACTTTATGTACTCATAATTAAAGCACCATATTATTCATCATATACAATACTAATGTTATGGCATTAAAGCAAACTCAATCATAGTTTAAATGAGACGTATCATGCTCATTTTCAGGTTCATATTTGTATTTTGGGTTTTCTACTCTGTCTGTCTGAATATACCTGTATTCACCCTCTGTCTCACTCAATTTTAGCCTGTCTCTTTAAGCCCCCCTCCTGAAAAAGCCCAGTCTGCTCTGATTGGTCACCATTTCAAGGTCTTACACATCTGTGCTCTCGGTGTCTGCACCGTCATTGCAGCCAGGGAATGAATGTAGTGGCACTTTCTACCTACAGTATATGTGTGACATCACAACCGTATGGAAGTCCTGACGGCTCATTTAAAGGCACAAATTCTGAATACGGGCTGTGTGCATTTCTCTGGATTGAGTGTTTTCATACTTTCACAATATTTATATAGCACCTAGACCTGCTTTATAATAATAATAATTTTAAAAAAGACATGGAAATCTCACTTTTACAATATGGGAAATTTAAATGAATTTATTAGGCCTGTATTAAGCAGAGCAGCTCATGGTTGCAGGTAGTTGTGTCTCCAAGATGTATAGGGAAAGATTGCTAATAAGGCCTTTAAAATAAAATGTACAATGTTCAAACTGTCTTTTAGATAACTCAGTGACTTTGGGTGTGACAGAAGTTGAGTTGCAGCTGCTTTTTTCAGCTCTCAGCTTTAAAACGTCACAGATGGATCGGTGGACTCTAATTCATCTGCTTCTGTTTATTTAAATCTCCTCTGTTGTTTAGATTTAATAAAGGACAACAAAATGTTAATGGATTTTCCACTCACTCCCTTGTATCCTTCTTTAATGGATTTTATGTTGTGCCTCTTGCTTTGCCCAACTTTACTCGACTTGGCTGACAAACCACATGACCTGAGCTACGTGGAATAACCTGTTTCATTTGTCTCAATCACTGCTTCCTCCATCTTCTATCATTTCACAGTTTCAGCCAAAACTATCAGAAAGAAATCAAACAATCAAGATACAAAGTCATTCGAAAAAGTGGACAATATGCAGCCCATGGGCAGGTCAACAGCCACTGTCTGACACTGGAATAATAAAACTAATGCTTCAGTTGTTTCTTATGTACATTTTAGACTGTCTGCATTTCAGACCTCTTCAAGGTTGCAGGACTGGAATTTCATGCCGGGTGTGTCGGGTGGAGTAGGGACCATGATGTTTTGTTCCCAAGTATGCAGGTGAAGGAAACACAAGGGCTGATGGGACAACAGGAGAAGGGAACAAAAGGACATGTTTGCCCTGCAAGCTGAACTGGCTCTTTCACATTTTTTCCACCCGGCTGAACGCTGCACACATCCTCGACCAGTTGAGTGCCCTGCCGTGTGAAATGATAGTGACTGATAATACGTCAAACAAACAAAACAAAATAATTGATCGAGGCAGCGGTTGACCAGCAACTCCCGTGTTCTGCAAGGTAAAATTACTGTTTTTGTCAAAGGATTCTGGTGGTGGGGTGACCTCTAGCTCAGGAAATGCATGCACCCCAAGTAGGCTGAATTCTTGACAGTGGCCCGGGTTAAAATCTGACCTGAGACCCTTTGCTGTGTGTCATCCCTTCTCTTTCTCCCCCCTTTCCTGCCATTCTCCAGCAGCTCTATGCAACAATAAAGGCAATACAAAGCTCTAAAAATAATCTTTAAAAAAAAGGGAGTTTGGCAGCTTTGGCTTCAGTTCCATGTCATGAAGGGATAAAGTGGTGAAAATATTCTAAATATAGCGTACACTTAAACTGATATAATTTTTTTAGGTGGCTAAAATACATTTTGATGTGTGGCTCTGTCTACAACAGTACATTGTTTAGCTTCTGTGCCTGTCCTCCTGTCTGTTTCTCCAAACTGGGTGCATGCAGACCTCCATCTGTAGGTAATACACTGTCTATGGATAAGTACCTCATACAACCCCACTTCAAAAAATCTGAACTACCCCTTTAAGAGATAAAGATTTGCTACATGACTCTCTATGGTATCTTATATACAACATTAAACTGAATAATTACACCTTTCTCCTCTCTGAACTAATTTCTTATTAAAATGTACACCACCCTTCCCTCCTGGTCAGAGGAATGATCCCTCAAACCAAAATATGATAAAAGCAGCATTTTCAAATGTTATCCACTAGACAGCAGCAGAGGTTTACAGAGTGTGTGAGCTCCCTCATTACCCATGTCTGCCTATTGTAGCCTCTGTAATGTTATGAAAGAACCTATTCATTCTTCACACACCAGTGGCCCCTTCAACATGACTAATTGACAGTTAATGATAAAATAAATAAATAATAATAATCACAACATTTACCACAATACAAACCATACAACAGAAAACAGACAATACACTGATTTGTTTTCATGGCTTCATTCCTCATTATTTCTAAAGCGTTCTCTAAATACAGTATTAGATTAAAATCTCATGTTAAAACTGTTATTATTTCTTTACTAACAATATCCATGGATAAATTCCCATGATTTACATGTAGATCCAAAACAGTTCACTTGATGCACATTGAAAAAACTGTATACATCATACGATAAATACAAATTATATCAGTCTTACACCACGCTGTGACCATCCTGCTCTTCTACAAAACCATCACACTTCACCCACCACCCCCACCCAAAGTGGAAGAAATCATAATTGTAAACTCCAAATACATGAATGTGCATCTTTGCCAACATCCACACCTGCACACACATTTTGTACACACATGCACATACAATACATGCATTTCTATGGAAATTCACTAATTTAAATGTCATTCATGCATCAAGTGTTTACCTCTGTACTACCAAACACAACATGAAGTGCAGTTTAACCTGATACTGAAAGCTGATCTACACACAGGAAGACACACACACACACACACACACACACACACACACACACACACACACACACACACACACACACACACAGGAAGAGACACACACACACACGCTGTGAATGACATAATTCAGTAAAATATTCATGCAACTCACAAAAGCTTTATCACTTTGGTTTTCTGCACGTCTGCAGCACGTACTGTCACTGCTGTCTGAAAGACTCTTTTGTGCAAAATGTGAATTTCTTTCACTTTCATATCAGATTTCAGACTGAATCATTGTTTCACTTTGTCCATTACAACACCAACCAATCTGTTCAAATGATGTCAGACTTCTCAGATTCCTTCAGGTTTTTTAAATCTTGTATAACATCAACAGCATCAAAGCAATAAAAAGCAATTTGCTCAGGTCTGAGTTTGGACTTTGGCAGTAACATCAAAAGGCCCCGATCAAACTTTGATCTAAACCCAAATAAAACTAATTATGCTCTCCGCCACATCCCAAATTAAAAAGTCTTTAAGTTTTACTATTTGTACAATAACTGGGGCTTAAAAAAAACTGATATAAGTACCTGGATATCTGGTTGGATGACAAATGAATTTTTAAATTCATGTTGAAGCACTGACCAAGAAGCTTAAATTTAAAATAGGTTTCTTTTTATAGAAATAAACAATGCCTCATTTTTAGCAGCATGCTGCATTTTGTACAGGCAACTTTTTTTTTTTTTAATTTACAGTCATCCTTAATAAGTGACCATTTTATTTATCATCACTTTTAGAAATATGGGACACCATACTCACTCAAAAGTATGCATTACCTTAATATCCCATATATGAGTACAGAACTGGGAAAAACTGCATTCACCTACTCTTCTGTGCAAAGGCAAAATACCTTAACTTTTGTCATTTCTGGACCAATATAAAGACCTGCCCTCATGTGGACAAATGTCTCCTATGTTGTTTTTTTGTTGAAAATAGTGGGTTGTGTTTGCCCGAACTAAGCAAAGAGGTGGAGAAACCACAGCAAAATCCCTTCGTTGTGCTTAGAATAATTTACCAAAGTTAACGTTTTGCCTCTCTGTATTCTGTCATACACTGAAACATTCCACAGACAAACATAATACATTATGCAGACTGAATAAAGAGGGAAGGTTTTGTTTTAATTCAATAGAAGTTTACCCACTTTGGTCCTAATGGTGTGAGACAATCAAAGTAAAGTGGTTTTAAAAACCCTACAAATTAATTTTTTCTTATATTAAGTGAATAGTTTCATATCACTAGATTGTGTTTAAAATAATGATCCTACAGTATATTGCTTATACTGTAATCAACACGATCTAATGGAATTTAACAGATCCCTTACTATTTTACAGACAAAGGTGAAGTACCTTAACTTCCAAATAAGGGTCAAAGTTCAAGTTTGAGCTCAAGATTTTTTTTTTTTTTGGAGATAAAAAACGTAATTAAAAAAACAAAGAATTGGGGCGCCTGGGTAGCGCAGTGGTAGATTCCCTGCCTACCAACACGAGGGTCGCAAGTTGGAGCCCCCGTGTTTCCTCCGGCTTGGTCGGGCGTCCATACAGACACAATTGGCCGTGTCTGCTGGTGGGAAGCCGGATAGGGGCATGTGTCCTGGTCGCTGCACTAGTGCCTCCTCTGGTAGGTCGGGGCACTTGTTCGGGGGGGGGGAAGAACTGGGGGAAGAAAAAAACCCCCAAAAAACAAAGAATTGCCACATTTCCAACACTATAACTACAATCCATTTAGCTGCACACCAAAACTTTAACGTCCTTTTTCTCCGTTCTACACTGCACTAGTGAGTTAAGGTGTTTTGCCTGTGTAGGGCAGGGTCAGGGTCAGATGCACCATCACAGCATGATGCTGCCACCACCATCGGGCTTCACTGTGGGTGGAGATGAGGAGTGTGGCCTGGTTTTTCACACTTGTAGTTCTTGGCATGCAACATTGAGGCAGGCAACTTTTTTTCTCAGTCCTAAAAGTGGTGATTAACAGAAATGTCACATTATATGGCTTACTGCAGCTGCTGCAATTTCTCACATGTCACACCCATTGTAAGGCTGTTGGGTTAGCTTTCAAAAACCCTTCTTTGTTGATTAAAACATTAAAACTGCCTTTTTTGGAGGAGAAAAGATTTAAGAATTAATTCTGTGACAGTAAAATGTAGCAATGACGGAGCTAAAAGTCAGAACTGATAATCTAGATGCTTCCCAGTTGCTAAATTAAAACAGCCAAGAATATGTTTCTCAGGGAGACTTAACAGTTATAATTGAAAAAAGAAGAAACATGCAATATCAGGGGTGTTAGTTCTGCAAAACAGATCCTGTAGCTCTCAAAATATGAATGTTTCTGAGAAATTGTGCATTAACTTCCAGAAAAGGGTTCCTCATGTGAATGATTACATACATATTCAAATTTTTTAATTAAAGATTAATGCAATAAGATAAATAACTCATTTGTGATTTTTATACAATGCAAGAGTTTTGTGAATTGATAATGTTCATTACCTGATGACCCGCTAATATAATTCGTCAACCCTGTGTAGCTTTGTAGAAAAATATAACATCTTTGGGAAATATATATAACTTTGTCGATGAAAAGCAGAACCACTGAGCTTCCTGTAAATGCAAAAACCACAAACACTTTTTTTTTCCTCGTTTAGACGTTTCCCCTTAAAGAATGCAAACAGTCCTCAAGAGGTTGTTTCTCTGATCTGCAGCCAGCGAGGCAACACGTAACTCAACATGAAATGCAACTTCAATGGAACTCTGCTGATCAGTGTCCTCCCTCCGGTGTTGGTGACAGAGTCTGTTTTGGGAATCCTTGGAAATGGTTTGGCTCTCTGGATCTTCTGCTTCCACCTGAAGCCCTGGAAGAGCAGCACGGTGTTACTCGTCAACCTGGCAATGGCTGATTTTCTGCTCAACGTGGCTTTGCCTTTCCGTGCCAGCTACTACATCTCTGGGATCAACTGGATGTTTGGAGACGCTCTCTGCAACATCTGCCTCTTCATGTTGGCACTGAACCGCAGCGGAAGCACCATCTTCTTGATGGCCATCGCTGTGGACAGGTACATGCGTGTGGTGCATCCCCATCATCCCATCAACTCTCTGAGTGTCCCCAAAGCCATGTGTGGAACACTGGTAATATGGCTGTTCACCATGGCAATGACGGTTCATGTCTTCACTCTGAAACACAGCAACACGACCCACTGCGAGAGCTTCGCCGTCGACAGTGAACCCCACGCTAATCTGAACTGGCATAAGTTTGAGTTCATCTTTTCCTTCTATATGCCTCTGCTTGTGATTCTCTACTGCACGTTCCACATTGTCAGCCACCTGAGAAAGAGACAGTTGGGCCACCAAGCCAAGATTAAGAAGGCCCTGTGCTTCATCACAGTCGTGGCGGTGCTCTTCATCATTTGCTTCCTCCCGAGCAACATCGTGCAGCTGCTGATTTGGATCAAGATCCATCAAGTAGCCGGCACCCTCCCCAAATCTGAAGTCTGCCCTGCTGTGGAAAACCTGACCACAGCCTTTTACATCAGCATTAGCCTGACCTATTTCAACAGCATGTTGGACCCCGTGGTGTACTACTTCTCCAGCCCCGTCTTCAAGAACATCTGCAGGAAAGCTTTTCATCTGTCCCAAACAGACGTTGCTGAAAGCACAGAGAAGAAAACTCGAGAAACAGGCTCCCAGTCGCTCAGCCAGCTGTGATTACAAAATCAAGGAAATCATTGAGATGGATGCAACTCCGTAGGTAGAAATTAGATTAAAAGTCACGCATTTCTTTCGAAGTTGTCATGCAAGTGCTACAGCCAATAAGATGGTTTTTTTTTTTTTACTTCTCTTATACCAGTGGTCTCTGTGGAAGAGGATTAGGGCCATTTGAATTCAGAGATTATGCATGCAGGGCAGAAGCTCTCCAGCAGGGTTGGAAACCACTGACTTATACAGTAGTTATCCAGTATATATTGACTGCACTTTAAAAAAAAATAAAAAAATACAATGAATTGCCTTTGCAAAACATATGCTATTTTACCATTGTAAACTTGTGTTATTTTATAGTTCTCTGTATACTGACTGCACTTTTGCAAAACATATGCTATTATACAGCTGTGACATAGTTTGTACAACATTTTGTCTTATACAGACACCAAACTATACCTCACCTGTCACAAAAGTCATAGTTTGGTTGTTGTGTTATTGAAGCTCATTGCATACTTATTATATCATAAATAAAATATCATCTTGTTATTCTGAGAAAACTGTATTGTAATTTGCATATCATATCAGCTGTTAATAAAAAGTTCTCAATGTCTCATCTTTCTCATGTCAGATGTTTTATGATCATGATGATACCAAGTCATACTAATGAGATATATGAAGGTAGATAATAATTCAGATTTTGTATCCTCATCATAGAGATGTGGTGTGTTTTCCTGGATTATTTCATTTGACTTCCACTTTACATGAAGCGCAAGTGCTTATATACTCAATACATAGAAGTCACTGAATGGAGCACCATAAAGCAAATAAATTAAGGATTCATATATAAATAGTTGTATCCTGCGATCACTGCATGGCAGAAATGCTTTGGCACTGTAATACAATATATCACAAGTACATCTGGTCAAAATGGCCTTGTATCTTCATCCAATAAAAAACAAAAACATGAGTTGGTGAGAATATATATTATGAAATTTAGGTGTTTGTTTGTTATATGTGGCCTTATTAAAATTGCTTTTTCCCCCTATAGGTAGAGAACATCCACTTAGTTGATTATACAAAACGCTAAATCTTTAAGGCAAGACGAAAAAGTAATTCTTACTAACTTGATTCACATGAATGAGTGAACAACATGACACAACTGTGTTTTGTTCATGACTATAACTTCAGCAGCTGCTGGTGTGTGGTATCTGGTGAGCTTTCATAGTTAATGGGTCTCAGTTTAGATGATGTGGTTAATGTGGTGCATGCATGACCTATATAACACTCGAAACCAAACAAACATAACATCTTCTATGTTTAGATGCAGCCACCAAAGTTCATTTCCTTGACCTTCATTCTGCAAAAGTAAACTCAATTAACTTACACGCACGTAATATCCTCAAATAAATAACAGATTCATATAGAAACACTTGAAAATCTAGAAAACTAGGGTTTAAAAACATTTTTGCATACATAAAAACTCATTTGTTTTCATTTAACGTGTCCCCCCCCCCCCCCGGCTGTTCA
>JAOVVB010076842.1:0-13791 GCA_028570985.1 Heterobranchus longifilis
GTGCCTTTTTTCAGAGGTTGGGGTGTTTGTCCATCAAAAAGACCCTCTAATGCAGAATTCCTAGAGAGAGAGAGAGAGAGGGATTTGGGGGGGGGGGTAACAGGGGGAGTAAACGGCATGCTACAGAGAAAAAAGAAAGAAGCTTGGGAAGCCATTGTGACTGATAAGCACGAGATGGCTGGTGTATTAGCAGTTAGCTCGCCAGCTGCAGTAACTAGCCCTGCAAGTAATCCCTAAGATGTGAGGATGAATTCTGCTGTGTCACTGTGACCGGGCCTGAAGATTTTTTCTCAGCCGTGAGTGTCCGAGCCTTTGCTACTGGGACCTTTTCATATTGAGTGAGACATTGTGCCGGAGGAATGGCCGGATTATCGACCGTCTACCAGGATCACATTTTTGCTTTAATCATTGGTTGTGCCTCCAAAAACCATTTACATTCTCCCAGCCTGGATTTTCAGAAAACATAGAATGAGTCAGGCAGAGGAGTCTGGGCAGCCACACTGAAATGCCCCTTGACCTCCTCAGACCTTTCAAGGAGTCGAGCTGGAGCTGAAGCAAGCATGCAAAAAGAATTACTGGCACAAAGAGATGTGCATGTGTGTGTGTGTTCCCCAGACTTTTGCAGAGCATATCCCAGCATTCAGAAGAGATCATGAAATGTCTGGACTCTCCCCAGCTGCCGCCTTGCTTGATTAAATTTGAATTAGAGACAGGTTTGACCCTTTCCTGGAAGAACATCTAAAGAGCTAAAAGTATAGATAAATAAAGAAGGCAACATCTGAGGTTTCATTTCATATCTCCCCATAACTGACTGCAATTCATTTGTAGTAGTAATGTGTCCATCCACTGCAAAATAGTTATTTAAGTATGTTGTAACACAAATGTTTTTGCTCATATAAAACTGAAAACCTGTGCCTCTCCCGAGCCTCATTGAGGACCAAGGACACTTCAGCCGTCTCTCCAAACATAATGTTTCTATTCAGTTGACAACCTTTCTGGTCTTTAACATTTGAATAGGTAAAAGAAAAAGACACTCAACTGTGACATCAGGTCAAAGATTATTCACATCCACTTTATCGGATTAAATGTTCGCGTTGTGTTATATAACAACTGCAGCTATAAAAGAGGTCCCTTTACAGCGCTGATCTCCATCTGTGCAGATGGCAGAGTCTCCGGTGTGTTCAGTGTCAAAAGTCATCTGACACAAGAGACCGGAAGCCAAAAAAACATATTGCAGCAGCTGGTTGTATGCTGTTCATCACCCTTCTGCCTCTGGGACTTTTAAGTCATTTTCTTCTCTGTCTGTTTTTATAGTTGAGGGAGGATTGTTTAACTTGATTAGAACTCTGTTTTAATCCTTTTAATACAGCACATCCCATGAAGACATCTCAAATCAAATATCCCACACTGCAGTGACATTTCTGCAAACTATCATTATTTCTTTTTAATGATTTCTATTTCATTTTCAAAGAGAACAGGCTGTCAGCCATCATGCCATGTTTTATTTGGACAGTAGCGATAGGTACGAGCAGGGATTATTCGAGTAAAACAGCGCCACAGCCAGGAATTAATCTCTCCATTAACTAACCGTGTTAGAACTGCTCTCCCTGTGGCCATGTGTCCTAAACACAGGGTACTTTGGTGACGCTTGATGCATGTTATCTTTAATGGCCATTAGTGGTACAACGTAGATACATAAAAAGCCGTATCCATTATCAGCAACTGAACTGCTGAATTATCTAAACTAGTGTCCCGTGAGCCGTTATTGGGACAATTATGCTTGTCGATGCTTTGATTTGATTCATGAGGGATCAAGGTCATGTTAAGCAATCAATTGATTTACTCTCCCTGTTTTAATTGCAGGGTGTGCCCGTGATGCCTGTAGGGGCTTGATAGAGCTGCTCTCTAAAAGGAAAGCATTGTACTGTCTCTTAAAATGAACTAATTCACTGGAATCACTCGGCATGAAGGGAGGTTGCAGCCAGGTCCCTGTGGTTCCCCAAAGACGAGACAAGCTTTACAAACTTCACATTTGTAGTATCCACAATGATTTTTCTTTGCCTTTAGAGATTTCAAACTTTAACATTCGGAGCCCAGAGCATCTGGGGTTTCTTGCCTTGCTGACTGGCGATGTGTCAGGCGTCTGTTGAGTCCCAACTGCTGTTCCTCTCTCCCCACCCCTCCTTTCTTTCCCTCAACAACTCAGAGGGCTTAAGAGAGATTGACAGGGACTTCAGTGGTCAATACTGGCTTATATACCTTGACATGGAGTCAGCAGTTGACTTTGAGACCACGAGCAATAGATACATTAGATGGATGGCAATCTAATAGAGAAATTGTATTTTAAAGATATATAATAGCATGGCTAGGAGTTTGCTTTCAGCTAAATGCTAATGTCAACATGATAACGTGCTCACAATGACCATGCTGATGATTGATGGTGCTAGGTAGAATCACCAAATTCATTCTGAGGGGACCATGAATGTGTGTACCAACTTTCATGGCAATCCATCCAACAGTTTCTGAGACATTTCACTAAAAACCTAAAAAGTCAACTTTGTGGTGGCACAGGAAGAAAAGTCAGGGGATCATCAAACCTTTTAGGGTATACCATCTGGGAACCATGACTGTTTGTACCAGATTTTGTGCTAATCCATTTGGTAGATGTTGAGATATTTCACTGGATAAGTGAAAATGTTAAACCTGCTGGTGGTGCTCGAGAAAAATATCAAGGGATAACACAATTTAGTAGGATTCATCCTCTGGGGACCATGAATGTATGTAAAAGATTCCATGGCAATCCAGCCAACAATTGTTGAAACATTTCACTAAAAATCTAAAAAGTCAACCCAATGGTCAGGGGATCAACAAACCTTTTAGGATATATCATCTGGGAACCATGAATCAATTTGTACCAAATTTTGTGCTAATCCATTCAGTAGATATTAAGATATTTCACTGGATAAGTGAAAACTTTAAACCTGCTGGTGGTGACAGAGGAAAAGTCAAGGGATAACCAAGTAGGATTCATCATCTGGGGACCATGCATGTCTGTCCAAAAAAAATCACGGTGATCCATCTGATAATTGTTGAGATATTTCAGTCTGGACCAAGGTGATGGACCAACAGAGAGACCGGCTGACATTGCCATCCCTAGAGGCTTAAAGGTATCACATATGTCAAAATGACGTGTTTAATACACACTTGGCAGGTGTGGTACACTGTGTGTGTGTAAGGTCTGGTAAAATATCACACAGATAGCAGAAACACTGCTGACCTAAGACCAATTATCTCAAGTCACAGTGAAGTAATGGGACTTGACCTGTGACCTGAATCAATATGCCTATTCTTGTAAGCTTTTAGTACTAATAGATTTTTTTTTTTTCTCCTCAGGAATCTTCTCATCTGCTGGTCTTGCATGGCAATCTCTAATGATTATGTCATATCCTTCAGATTAATAAAAGGCATCGCTGCTGTAATACTCACAGATTGATTGGTAGCCACTGCTGCAAATATGACAGCAAGAAAGACACGTGAAACCTTGAGGATCAAGTTGAGGGATTTATTAGAGAAGGGTGAATATAAAGGTACCGTATGCAGGGATTTCTATTCTCTGAGCAAACCACGACTAGTCAAACCTCTCTGTCTATATTTATACGCTACACAACTTCCAATCAAGGTCATCATAGTTAGTGATGTAATAATTAAATAAATTGAATTTAAAAAGGCAATACAATAGACCATAAGTGTGCTTTGGAAAAGAACACCATATGGATTATTATTATAATCATCAGGAACAAGGAAACTACTTGGATGCCAACACTTCCAGGTATCTTAAACATAAATTATTCCTAGCACTACAAGTTACATTCAAATTGAAAAAAAAAAATATCAAGAGGGAGCATACCAACATTGACATATTCCCTTTAGAATAACTCCTCTACTGAACCGTTCAGGATTTCCATTCTGACAGTTTAAATGTGTATACAAGCAGCCAGTCAGTAGCACGTTAAAGATATAGCTAGAATATCAACTGCCACAATTTTTTTTAAATGCCACTCTTCCTCCTCTGATATGTTTCTTTTTTTTTTTTTTGTTTAACTCCCATATTTTTCAAAAGTACTCGTATTTGTGTCACATTTTGGCTCTCACATATTAAGCTACATTTAGATCGATAAATAGTGTTGGGTGTGTGCTGGCCCACAGTGTTCACAGGAGCCGTAGTGTGGCAGTTTAATATGTAGTCCTCCTGAGGTGTCGCCGAGCACACACAGGGCAAACAGAGGTGGGTTAACACAATGTAAAAAGGGACTTTTTCTTCAACTTGTCACCGTCATGTTTTGTTGTTTTTCTTGGGTAAGCATGACTTGTTTTGTTTTGTTTTTTTTTTCCTTAGAAGGAGTCCATGGCCTTGAATTCACTGAGGGCCTGGACAGGGGAGATGTGTTTCTTCTGGGAGCCTCGTCGCACACGTGTCTGGCACTCCTCGGGCTTCTCCCTTTTTACCAGAGGCTTCTTCTCAGGGGCCTTCATGCGCCAAGACACCACGGGTGAGTTAACGGCCGCTGTTCCGTACACCTTCTGGTACTTGGTGGAGGCTACGTAAGAGGCCTTTACAGTCAGCACCACTGCGTTCATTAGGTTCTTGGCTGCTTGGATCAGTGAGGTGGCGCTATCCAGCTACAGGGGGGCAAAGAGAGTTGGAGGGGAAAGAGAGCGAGAAACACTACGGGTCAAGTCAAAAAAAGTGTAAAGAGAAAAAGATTTCCATGCACTCAACAAGAACATGAGAGCATATTAGCTACATCCGGTACCTAGGAGGTTCTGTGCTGGCAATTAAGCAGGATAAAAACATGGCCCTCGCTATGTGACATCTTATTTGAGCAGTTCTTAATTAGCAGAGGCAGGGGTCAGGTGTACCTCTGTCTCCGTCTATTTTGTTTGGCTGACATTTAAGGGTCGGCGGCCAGTGGGCCTCCTCCTACCCCATACTGAGACAAATCAACTGCTTAGATTTAATGAGTGCGGACTCCAGCTGGCCACCATGAAAAGGTTAAAATCTCAGCAGGGCTTTATCTCATGTGAGACAAACTATAATAGAGTCCTGAGAAATCAGGAAAAACTGTATCAGCACAACATACAAGGAAGGCCAAAGCAAAGATAAAAGTCATGTCTGATTTTAATTAGGGGAAGAAATCATATGAAGGCAGTTAATAAGGAAGTTATTTACAGAAAAAACACAGTATGCACCGATTCCACTTTTTCCAGTTAAACTCGGTGTGGATCAGAGTACTCTGGCCTGTAGCTCTTCCTGAGGTTTACCCCCTTTTTTTTCCTGACAGTTAAAGTGTTTGTTTTGTGAAGTTTGTCTCATTTCAGGGTCTAAGGATAGAAACTATTGTATACAGTTAAGATCGTAAACACCCTCTATTTTGTGCTGTACACATGAAATAAAAATGGACTTAATGTAAGTTTGATAAAGTCAGTATCTGCACAGACACCAAAGATGTATATATACGAGACTGGTGCAGCAGAAAAAATAAATAAAATAAAGCATGTCCACACCTGCATGTATGTACTGATCAACAAAGACAACAAGAAATTTTACTTATCATGTTTTCGAGCCAATTACAGTTCATCACATGATTATGTTGATGATACAGAATGTCTTCTAAAAGAAAAAATAATAACTTTCCCTTTATTTGAACCAGAAAGTATTTATTAGCTTTATGACGAGATGAAATCCTTTCATATAATAAAATATATATATATATATATATATATATAAAAGCCTTTGTATATGGGGCGCATGCTCTACCACTGAGACACCAACGCACCCCATTTTTTTAATTATATTGAGCATAATTCTGGCCAAACTAATCAATATTTTTTTCATTAAAACCGAAAGCTTTGAAATGGAGAATATGCCGCAAATGTATTAGTTAAGTTAAATGTCAAATGCAAGCAGTATGGGATAATTGACTGATTTTAGTTTGACCACTGATAATAGGGTTCATGAGGCATGAGAAATACAAATGGAAAAAAGCCTGCGGTGCATCTTTCTGGTATTATTAGATGGTAATCGGTCTGAAATAATTGCATCAGCCTTATTCTGCATGACCCTTCATCTGGTTTTCCGAGCTTCATCGGGACCTTGAACTGAAAGGTTTGCCCACCCGCAGTGCAGAGCATAAAAATTGTCTTAAATTGACCAAGTGTAGTGATTCAAGAATAGAAGCTCGAGCATCAGAGATAGCGGGGCTGGCTATGTGCTGTTCTGTATGGATAGACTTACCCCAGACACGATGAGCTCTCCACCCAGATTCTGAACCTCAGCTTTCACCTTGCTGCAAATGTTGAGCTGATGACAGTACAGGGCAATTCTCTGCAGGTAGGCCAGCAGATCCTGCTTGCACGCTGAATCAGGGCACTGAATGGAAAAGAGGCACAAGGAAATACATTGTCAAAACACAGAAAAGAAAAAAGCCATAAGTGAGCATTGGGTTTTACACATAGACTGTATAAAAAAGATGGATGTAGCTTCCCAGGACTGAAAAATGAAGCCAGTGTGTACATGCCTTAAACCTGGACTCTTTCCAATGGCCAGCAGGGGGTGACTCCACCGGTTGCAAAAATAAGTCATATTGTATACAAGTCAATGGGAAAATGAGCCTACTTCTCACTTGTTTTATTACGTCAGTAAACAGTTTCATAATGAGTGTATGGCCTCAATCACAAGTTTCAAGTCTTCCTCAATACAGCATGATGTTCATTTTGTAAATTATGGTCATATTTAGAATAAAATAGACGATAAAAAAGGGTATACTTTAGGGCGCAGCTGCCTTGTGATTGACAGGTCACTGAGCTAGCAACAGGAAAGAGTCTTAGCAATGCTAACCAAGGCCCTGTGCACATTTAAATGTTTTGAGGTGTTGTCCCTGTTTTCGTCTTATGACTTTGACCTTTGACAGTGTGTTTTCACTTCATAAAAGTTAATAGTAACATTTTTGTCACCTAAAAATGTCTTGTACAGTGTTTGGTTGCACCTTACTAACCAAGCTAGGGAGCTAACTAGTACTAGCGTGAGCTGGTAACTTGGGGGTAACTGCAGATTTTCTCTGTGTCACTGCAGCGAACGGCGCGAGCATCCGGAGCTCCCTGCTCACCTGCCACAAACTTTCACACTTTATCGGTTAGCTTAGCGCAGCGCCATTGAAACTTCAGCAGCTTAGCGCTCCAGCTCCACCTTCTTGTACAAATGTGGTCACATTCAGTTGACCAAAAGTTGCAAAAGTCCAAGATGGCGACGGCCAAAATGCTAAACCACAAACCAATAGGTGACGCCACGGTGGCTATGTCTATTATTTGTTACAGTCTATGGTTTTACAGAGCAGCTGGCAGTGGTGTGACACACTTTTAAGGCCTTGGCAGATATTTGTATTAAGTCTCATCACTCTGACATTTAGTGGTTTTACTATCAGCCATTTTGTGCATGATAATATTCCAATATAAAGCAGGTCGTACAAATAGGCTACGATTACAATTTGTGAGATTGAGGCTTCTGTGCAATTGTTGCTGTTTAATGCCAGTATGGAGCATCTTAATGTCCTCTGACACACATGTGGCCATATCATCCATCATCACATGTCCTATTTAAGTCATTGCTGTCAAATGTGTTTGTTACATACTGACATGGGCTGTGTCCGAAATCATTCCTTTGTTTACGCTTTCACTACTTCCTATGTAGCCTAATAGAGAATAATTTACTCGACACTGAGCAGCACATTGAGATTCAGGACACATACTGTATGACTCATCATCATAAATTTCACATTCAGGATTCACCCAAAGACACTCAAATAATATGGCAGAGGGTAAGTATAGAGCACTAGTCAAACACTGTAATGAGGTGATTAGGAGTGATTCTGGACACAGCCAAAGAGTATTCAAATGGACTATAATAGCAGTAATATAGATCATTATTGGGTCAAATATATGAAAAAAATAATTTAAAATGTAAGTCAGAAGGGCCTATGGTTTAGGAGTTATTAGCCAAAATGCACACTAGCATAATGACATTACTTGAGAGTTCACGCGTTAAAACCACTTTTAGAGATGAGTGCTCACAGACCAGGACCACAACATCAAACAAGGACGTGACTGGAGCACACGGATCATCACAAACAGTCTTTATTTGGTGCGAAATACACTCACTGATGTTTCGACAGCATAGTGTCATGTCTTTGGTAATTATTTTTTAAATTTGAGCACCACGGCCAAACTGTTTGGATTTTCACAGTGTTATGCTGTGAAATGCTGTAATGCTGGTTAATCCAAGAGGTCCATGTTTTGTTTTAGGTTAAAATGGGATCATCTGTGATGAACATAGAGCCAATGGTAGGCTAGCTGAGAGAAAGGATGAATGATTATATCCTGGCAGAAAATAAAGTCATCAAGGCAACAGACTTGTCACCGAGCCAAAGAATTTGGAGAGAAAAAAAGCTTCTTGGCCATATTTCAGGCGTTATTGGCAAAATCTGAAGCTGCTTATTACAGAACTACCATCTGGTTTTAAATGGTTTTCCTAAATAGGTTTTGAGATGCGAATTCTGTCCAAATTTGGATTGTTTTAGGAATCACGGTATCTGATGTTGCAGCCATTTTAAAACAGAAAACCAGGAACAACAGTCCAAACAAAAACAGTATGGTTCCAGCATTTTGTGTCGCTTAATACATTTCTCTGCACTGAGCCCAGGAGATGTTTTTTTTTCTTCCAATTGTGGTTTGTTGCGAGCTTGAGTTTCAAAGGCAAGTTGAGTTACACGGCAGGGTTTCAAACTCATACATTTCACAGAAAACAAGTTAGTCCCAGCTTGTTGCCCAAGAAGAAAACAGATCAATCAGTAATGAATGGACAAAATACTTTGAGACACATAAAGACCTGCTTCCACAGCAGCCAAGTTTTCAATGTATCCCCCTTCATCTTCGTCGTCTTCGTTGTTATTTCTTCTTCTTCTTCTTCTTTGTCATCTTTTTCTTCTTCTCCTTCTTCTTCCTCTTTGTCTTCTTCTTTGTCTTCTTCTTCTTCTTCTTCCTCTTTGTCTTCTTCTTTGTCTTCTTCTTCTTCTTCTTCCTCTTTGTCTTCTTCTTTGTCTTCATCTTCATCTTCATCATCGTCTTTTTCTTAGTCTTCTTAGTCATCTCCGTCGTCTTCGGCGTCTTCTTTGTCGTCTTCTTAATCGTCTTCTCCTTCTTCGTTTTCTTTGTCATCGTCTTTTTCTTTGTCTTCTTCTTCGTCTTCTTCTTTATCGTCTTCTTCTTTGTAGTCTTCTTCTTCGTCTTCTTCTTCTACTTCTATGTAGTCTTCATCTTCTTTGTCTTCTTCCTCTTCTTTGTTTTCATCCTCGTCCACTTCGCTGTCTTCCTCATCGTCGTCGTCTTATTTGTCTTCGCCTTCTTCTTTTTTCTTCTTCTTCTTCTTCTTGCTCTTTTTGTTTTAAATCCAGAAGATCTGACCTGGTCCTGCTGGCCTTTGTGCTACTTCGACAGTGAAGAAACCAATCATACAGTGCAGCAAATGGACCAACAGGGAATACGAAGACAGCCTCCTCGTGTCTCCTACTATCACACAGTTTGCCCCCATTATTCCATCTGGAAGCCTTCCAGGAGTCAGCTATGGCCCACTAAGCTCCCAGTGGGTTAAGAACACTGCATCAGCTGCTTAAACACTGTGAGCATCATTTTGTAGCAACACCTTCCTTCCAGCCATTAATATTAAACGGTCCTAACTAGGACATTCAGCGGCTCTGTGTGGGGAAATGCACAGCTCATTTCCCTGTCTTGTGGGCTCGACTGGAGTGGGAAGGCAAGTTAAACATCGAGCTGTGATATGAATATACCCCCCTCCAGGACTTGCAGCTTTCACGGCCGCTCATCTTCTCTATGAGAAATGGCCTCTCGTGCTAAGACTAGTGTTGGGGATTAACGGAATACAAGTAACAGGATTACGTATTTAACATACAAAATATGTTACAGTTTGAATTGGTGGTATTCTGAATACAGTTACTGTCTTTAAAAATAGATTACTTGAAGGGATTACTTTATTACCTCCAGCAAGGAGGTTATGTTTTCAGTTTGGATCGTTTGTTGGTTTATTTGTCTGTTTCTCAGCAGGATTACAGAAAAACTACTGGTACGATGGTACGAAAGAAGAACCCATTACATTTTGGAGCAGATCCAAATCACGGGGCAGATACATGAATGATGTTTCGCTTCTGTTAACACTGCGAGATAAGGCATGGCCCCGGCGGAAGTCTGCAATCTCCGTGTGCCCTTCTAGTTTGTTTTATTTGCTTTAAAATTCATTAATCATATTTTATTTATTTTTAAAGTGAAACAATTACTGTGCACCTGCCACACGACACAATGTGAGAGGAGACGCACAGCCAGGACACTGTCAGGGATGTGTTTTTGGAAATACAAGACCCAGACAAATGAGCTTAGCAAGACCATTTTGACGATTTTATATTAGAGTAATCTAATGGAATGCGTTACACATTACATTTTAGGGCATGTTTTCAGTAATATGTTTCAAAAACACCCTCCCAACACTGGCTAAGACACTGATGGTTACAAATAGCGAGTAAAACACAGTCTTACAAAATGAAATGTTTGTTTTGTTTCAACCTACACACATAATTGCAAAGAGCAATTCAAGGCATGATTTGCATTTATACGTAGTTACGGCTGCTGTCAGAGCAGGACTTTGCAGTAAATAAGAGCAAAGCTGCCACCAGCTTGCAGCTTCCTCTCAGTCAGTGGCAGAATGAATGCAGACCGGTGTGGAGCTACTAGCTCATAGAGCAGCCAGTGAGGCAGAGGGAAGCTTCTCCCCGGGCATTATCACTGCACCGTCAGTCCTGGCTATCTTCACTTCTAACTGCACTTCACACTGCTGGCACGCATGCACGCGCGCAGGCGCGTACGCACGCTGCCCTAGGCAAGTTTGATGCAGACATGACACAATTGTTCCCTGTTGTACAGTTGACAAATAGTCCGTTTCTTCCACAGATTCCCTGCTGATGTAAATAAACTGTATGGCCCATTACATTGCCAGGTCCATTGAAGCTCTCTCCCTTTCTCTCTCTCTCTCCTCTCTCTCTCTGTCTGTGTGTGTGTGTCTCTCTCTCTGTCTCTCTCTTTCTCTCGGTGTGTCTCTCTGTGTGTGTGTCTCTCTCTCTCTCTCTCTCTGTCTCTCTCTCTCTGTCCTTCATAGTGAAATGCCATTCATTACAGACTGAGGAAACTGTGCGGTTGACTGCCTGACTTTACTCAGCCTTCCTGAAACTCCTTCTGAACTCAGTGCTTCTCTCAGCATTTTGGGAATATCTTTTGTTCAGTCCAGCAGAGAAAACAGGCAAGCTTGTTGTTTGTTTTTTCCGCATAATTGGGCCCAAAATGAATGAAACGTGCTCCCGATGGGTTACTCGGGAAGATGATGTGAACTCTGGTGCTGAGATGAGGGCAACACACTATCAGAGTGTGGCAGTCTGTCAAAACACAAGTCACACCTCACACTGATGCTGCATTTATAAGCAGGCTGAAGACCGACCTTTCCTAAATTATTCAACGTGTAAAAAACAGTAAGCCGGTTATTTTATTTTCACCACACCTTTTGCTGCTCTCTTTAATTATGACACTTTTCTGGATTATTTTTTTTAAATATCTGCTCCATTACACATCCAATAGTATAGCAGAGAGATGTTTGAGAGACAGAGAAGGTTGACATGAAGACACAATGACAGATTCAGATAGAGCATGTTACACACAGTTACACAATATGCCTTCTAGCTGACTGGACAATGGTAAGCTGTCACCTGTCAGTTACTTCAAGAAAGCTGGTCATCTTTCTATTTGCTCATTCATTCTCTGGCATCTCCACCACAGACTGAACACCACTGTGCTCTAGTACATACTGAAACCACTTATTATATTTAAGTGACTCTATTTATTATTATATTTAAGTTTATACAATTCTTATACTGCTTGCTGGTCCTGTGCACTAACATTGTTTTTATTTATGTCAGTTTATACATTTTAGAAACAAAGAGATGCTGCTATCTGCTGAATAAGTGTTTTTAAATAAATGTTTATTTGAAAGTGCAGCAATTTTGTGTCAAATTGTTGTATTTTATCAGATGCAAAATAAACAAAAAACAATATTGGTATTATAAATATCGGATGACCACTGGGAGGGAGAGAGCTGAGGCAGAGTGTGTGTGAGGTGTGAGGGACAGGTGCCTGCTGGTGCTCTAAAAAACAATGGGAAGTTAGTTACGTGTAGTTTGCTCACTGATTTGGTTGCTCAATAACACGGTCAAACAGCTGCAGCTGCAGCAGAGGCTGTGACACACAGGTGGGCAAGGAAAGTGGCTTTAAAGTACCTTCATTTGCTCCAATTTGCATCAAAAAGTGTACTTCTTGGAGTCATAACTGAATACACAAATAATACACATATTTTTAGCTTCAATGGCACTTTTCTGACATTTATTCCCATCGTGACTTAACGTCCAATACTTGCTAACCGCTAGCTAGCTAGCTAGCTTAGCACACACATGTAACGTTATCTTACCTGATGTGTTTTATCCAGAGACTCTGGCCTTTTTATCAGCCGGGAAGAAAAAGAACGAGCAGCTGCTCGTGTGAGTAACTTTACATGAATACTTTACAGATATAAACACTCAGACCATCAGAGCTTCAGAGAGACGCCACTAAGCAACTCCTTGATGTGTAGTCTTTCTAATTAAGTAATTTCACAGTCTTATACTTCAACAGTTTTACTTGCAAAATGATCAGACATCATATGTGTAAATCATGGCACAACTTAAACAGGATCAAAAAAGTATTTGTCTTTCTCCATTCACCACCGTACAGCATTATGGGAACTGTAGTTCCAAAACGTAGAGCATGATTATCTTCCAAACAGAAGTAAGACAATGTCATTTTTTGTAAGACAAAAATAAGAACAATCCGTTAATAGTAACTTTTTCATGTGACACTTACATTTTCTTTTATGTTACTGAGGCTGTGAATGTCTCCTGGTTCTTTTATGTATTCAGAAATGCTTAGAATAATTTTCTAAAGGCATGAGGGGGTGATACACTGAAAAATCATGAGAAATTATGTTAGCTTTAAAGCAGAGAAAATCTTCAAAAAACCTTTTAGAATAAAATATGTATTTTAAGTTTCTCCTACTTTCTGACGAGCTTACAATTCTAAAATACAAGACTGTCACTCAGCGACGGCATTCACGTTTGAAGATAGTTAGTACTGACTTCTCTCTAGCCAGCTCCTGTTAAACTGTAGTTTTTGTTTTTTTACTGAGCAGCCTTTTAATTACACATCAGTCACACTTGGTTTCACCGCTGTCAGAGGCGACAGGAGCTTTGCTCTGGTTGTTCTGCACTCAGTGCAACAAGGCCTTCCGCTGTGACAACTACAGTGAAACCTGAACCTCTGAATACTTAGCTTCACACTTACATGTGTTTAGCAGCATTTAGAAACACTAACTTGAAACTTTTAAGTTATTTAAGTCCTTTAACACTACCCAACGCTCAAACTGAAAGTTCACGAGTGCAATACAAAAGTAATGTATTCTCGAATGCAAGGACAAGGAAATAAACCAAATCCTACTTACAAACTGAGCATAGCGTCAGTCCAGACAGCCTCCGAGGTCAAGCTCAGCTCACATTCTAGCTACATCAGCTGATCTCAAGCCAGCCAATCAGCTGA
>JAOVVB010076853.1:485-28277 GCA_028570985.1 Heterobranchus longifilis
GAGCCGCCCACATTGAGCTTCATTTTGGCTCTACGGGTGACATCATGGAGAATACGTACATATTTTATACAGTCTATGGAGTTAAGTAAAATTAAGAAAATCCATCTACCAGCACCTCTGAACCACATTAACTAACACATATCTCATTTGTTAAATCTGTACACAAACACGAATGTAAAATGTGTGAGTTGCCATATACAGTCAGTACTGTTTGTAATGAGATTACCTGTAAAACAGTTAACTGTTGTTGTTATATTTCTTTCTCGAGCTTTGGAGAGAGCCAGGCTAGCAGTTTCCCCCTGGTTCCAGTCTTTATGCTAAGCTAAGCTAATTGCTATCTGGTTTTAACTCCGTACTTCACACTCATCAGACAGAACATCATTGATCTTCTCTCGCAAAGCAAAATGTTGAACTATTTGAACTAGTCTTTCCCAGACATCTTTTGGTATGAATATAATTCAAATCAAAAGGTAATGCATACGGTATACAGTATCCGCAGCTTCATCCAGAAATATTATTTGTATCTACTTTGCAATGACAATCGTCTTCACAGCTAGTAACTGGATTCTCATCTCACAGCGGTGATTTTGAAGAAATAGAAATATTTTCGGTCACAGTGCTACTTGTGATGGACAACAGCAGCCCCTGCGCCTGTAGCTGATGATTCAGCATTGTGTCTAATGGAAAGCTTTTAGCTGCCTTTGCATCCTCCCACTGCTTACAGCAGGAAATAAACCCACAGTTTTACACAGTAACAAACCTGCAGCTTTCTACCTTTCATCTTGACTCTACACATCATTCTCAAACATTTTTCTTGTCTGTTTTTTTCTATCCCCGTCACTATTTTTTCACGCATTTTTTCTTCCCACCTTAACTCCCGGCCCTTGTCTCTGTAGGATGGCCCCTCCTTGATGTATTAACGTTTTCATTTCCGCTCTCTCTCTCTCTCTGTCTTACTTATTGTCCTGCTCCTCTTTTTTCCACCTCCCTATCTTCCATTTCTGTTTTCTTCTTTTTACCATTTGTGTCCCACCTCTAAGTGGTCAGATGGCTCGGTGTTTATAACAAGTATCTTAGGACTAAAAGCTTTGCTGAGGGCTCGGTGCTGCATGATTTATTCAGCTCCCTGGCACATACACAGACCGAGGTGTCGGGGTAGTGTTGGGTTCGTTAAATGGGGTTTGGGTAATGATGACAGCGCTGGAATGATGGTTTGTGTTTCTCTGTGTGTCTTCCCTCCTGCTATGAGGCTAATCGCCAGAGATGAGCAATACTCCCGTCGTTTCATCAGTGCCGATAATCGCTGCCTCTCGCCATCTGTTGAGCAAAAATAATGTATTCACCCTCCAAAACGTAACTCTTAACTTGGGCTGTTTGTTCACTGCTTTTTCTCAGCGAGACTGCTGCCGACACCTGTTGTCGCTCGCACATAAAAGCAGCGGTGACTAACTTGCTTTTAACATTTCAATGAACTTCATTGGAGTTTTTTTGGCTCGTTTTGAAAACTTAACTTGGTTTTTATTTTATCTCGCTTCCTTCCCAGCGTTTCTTTTTAGAAGGATGTGCAAAACACCTTCAAGAATGTGCGTTGAGAAATTGCGTAATCTATTTCTAATCTATTTCTATCTGTCTCTTGCAGGCAGTATAAAGGGAGCGACAATAGTGGATGCTCTGGATACCCTCTATATCATGGAAATGTTTGACGAGTTTGATGCTGCCACGGACTGGGTGGAGAAGAACCTCGACTTTAATGTGGTAAGGAAGTGCGTGTGTGTGTGTGTGCGTGTGTGTGTGAGTGAGTAAGTGAGAGTGCCCTTGTGATGATCAACTAAATTGATTTTGCAAAAGCCTCGACCCTCCGCCATAATTCAGTCAATAGAGGCTTGAATCATTGATGTCAATGTTAGAGGGGAGCCGTGAAAGACCTTTAAAGTCGAGGTGTTAATGTATGTAAGACTCAGTCACGATGTAATTAAAGATACGTCAACAACAACAACAACAACAACAACAGTCAAGAACACTGCGTCTGACGTCCAAATAAATGGAGGTGAAATAAAACAAAGAAATTAGCAGCTACAGTAGTAATTTACATAAAAAGACAGACAATCTTTGGTCAGGGTTCCTGCGGATCCTTAAAAAGTCTTAAAAGGCATTGAATTCATCAATCTAAAAATAAGGCCTTCATTAATAAAATGTTTTGTATCAATCTTTCAAAAGTTTTAAAAATGCTAAGACATGGGAAGTAGGATTTTGGATTTTAGGATGTATCACAATATAGCATGTTTTCTGGTAATTTAATTAATAAATAAATAGTCTATAGGAAATAACCACTTTGTAAAGCCTATTCTGTATACTCCTATATTATCTGCAACTATTTTGATAATCATATAACATCATAAATAATGTTTTCAGCCTCTCAAATATGGAGATTTCTGGCTTTTCTCTGTTATACATCATATTAAACTGAATATATTTGGGTTTTGGACTGACAAAACAAAACAATTAAAGACATCACCTTGGACTTTGAGAAACTGGGATGGACATTTTCCACGATTTAATAGACCAAACCATTCAAGAAAATAATCGTCAGATTAAGAACTAATAAAAATAATCGTTAGTTGCAGCACTACTTGACAGTAAAAAAGGATTTTTGTCATTGTATTAAGAACATCAGTGCAACATTAACATAAAGTGCAGAGATCAGAGCGCAAAGTGCCGTCCAAATGACATAAATATCACCCTAATGTAGTTGCGATAGAAACAAGATTTTTATATCATTTTGGCGATTTATTAAGTATTGAATTCCCAGAGGAGTATACAAAAATAGGCTTTACCATTTTCTTATTTCATAGAGACTCTTATATTGTGATATATATCGTAATCAAGATATGAAATGACCGGGATAGAAGATTTTAGACATGTCGCCTAGCCTAATTTGAATGCAACATATAATACCAGTAGTTTGGTAAAGAGTTTGAGCGAGAGGCCGCCCCCAAATCTATTAGTAACATTTTGACATACGTTGCTGACAGACGCACAGGAGCGAAAACATAATCTGCCTCCAATTTCCATGTAATTTGAAGAGGAAAAAAAAAAAACATCACTTGCCAGAAAAGTGTTGGATCAGAGAAAAGCAGGGCGGGATGTTTACTGTCAATACTAAATGATGCAAGTGTTACAAGAGGAGGTCACAGGAGCCTGTTTAAGTGAAAGAGACAAATCTCTCCTTAAGTGTCCATGTTGTGTTGTCTGTGTCACCAAGGTCGCCGTGATCAGTGTCGCATCCTGCCGTCACCCAGAACAAAAGAAGCGCAGTTTTCTCATTAAAACACCATGAAACTCTTGAGCCCTTTTTAAAGCTCCTCGCCAAGGACGTATGCTTATACACAGGACTCCCAAGGGCCCGTAAAAGTTTTAATTTCAGCTTGTAAAATAGAGAAAAATAACGTGATTACATTTATCGCTTGATGCCACTTTTCAGACGAAGCCTGGTTAGCTGTTTTATTTAGTTTTTTTATGGCTGCGAACACTTTGTAGTCGTTATGCTCATGACCTGATGTATGATATAGTCTTAAAATAAACATTATACAGAGACGTGACAAGATGAGCAGGGAGATGTCTGACTCAATTTCACCACATGTAGGTCAGCGTAAGTGAACTGCGTGCGTGCGTGCGTGCGTGCGTGCGTGCGTGCGTGCGTGGGTGCGTGCGTGGGTGCGTGCGTGCGTGCGTGCGTGCGTGCCTACCTCTCCACTATGCGCTCTAAGGTGAGGTTGCGCAGACAGTCAGTGAGGCCCTTCTCTCCCAGCTCCACGTCTCGGCCGCAGGGGACGCAGGGGAACATCATCAGCAGGGGCGGGCCCTCCTTGCGGCGTCGCCCCGGATACGTCCCGTATCCCGGAGACCGGGGCATGGATGGCGAAGGCGGGTGGGGACCTCAAGAAAAGCATAAATATTACATATTGATCGTGGTCTGACAGGGAAATCAATGCAATCCAAAGCACTCGCATAAAAAACTCAATTTGTATCCACACAACAGAGATATCCCTCTGGACAGATCACATTTATTCGGAAAATGCAGAAGTATTCCAAACCTGCGCGCAGGACGCGGTCGATCGGCCGCTGCTCGGCTTTCGGCGCCGGCCTCCGGGCCTGGCGGGGCGAGCGGGTGTTGGGTGTGGAGGCGGGGGAGTTTGGCTCCGGGGGGAGGTCCGGAGGCGGGTAGCCGTTTGCCACTAAAACCTCCGAGGCACACATGAGGCAGACGCTGTGCTGGCACGGCAGAACCACGGGCTGTTTGACGATGTCTTTGCACACGCTGCAGTGCAGCTCGTGCTCCAGACTCTTCATGTTAGACTGTCAGACAAGAAGAAGTTATTATCTGACCGTGTGCAACACACAGACAGCAACACAAACAGCCTTTAAAGGGGTTAAAGAAATGCAAAACTTGCAAACGTTTTTAAAGATTTTAAATACTAATGCTGATGAGTTTTGTTTTCTGAGACTGAAACCAGTTTTTGTTGTTTAGTTGAATATGTTAGTGTACTCTGTGTGGCTCATTGATCCTGCATCTGACTGAGGTTTGTGCAAGTTCGTGCAAGGTAGCTAAAACAGTGTTGTGCAGCAGCTGTAAAGTCAACCTCCATCCCAGTCCTGCAAGTCCTGCAAGTCCTGCAGGGCGGGACAGATGCTACTCTGAAGTATCAGGAGTGTAACTGTGCTGTGTATTGATAAATCCATGGTGCTGTCCGTGGTGCTGAAGTAGCAGACAGATTTTTAATTGTTTTTCTCTGAGTCCCGGCCTTTTGTCTGTTTCATCTTGTATCTATAATATTCTCTAAACCTCTTTTTAATACACAGTTGGCCTGATATCTCAGCATTTATTTCTGTCAAAGTAAATGACTCAGTGACTAAACGCTCTAAACTAAAGCAGGTTACATTCTTCTGCTGTCGTTGGGTCTTTGACAGACTGACGTGCAACATAAGCCATCATTCTTGTTAAATATGGATAAAGAGCAGACATTAATTATTTAGCCGCTGCACAGAGTGCATCCCTGAAATCACATTAGCCAGTAACAGGCTACTTTCTCCCACAGGCTCCTCCACATGTTGTGGAAAACCCTGGTAAACAAACAAACAAACACATAGCTTGCACACTAAAGGACATAACACACAGTGCAAAGACACAGTGGAGTGCATTGCACATACATATTACACATAAAACACAGAGTGTAAGTGTTGAGCTTTTACTTTTCAGGTCAATTAATCCACATTATCTCGAGATTATTGGATTTCTTTCTTATATTTAGGGCAGTGCAAGAAAAGTGTACCTTTCTGCTGAGGCAGCACCTTCAGTGTGCAGTGGTCAGTGTGTGTGTGTGTGTGTGTGTGTGTGTGTGTGTGTGTGTGTGTGTGTGTGAGAAGCTACTGCACCTCTGGAGCACTTAGCGTGCTCTCAAGGACATGGATCTGACAGGAAAGGACACACGGGCTGTTGCAGAAATCTGCACAGACTTCACAGCTACAGTCAATCTAACGACTACGTCCCTTTATCTGTTTCTACACTGGTGTGTTTGATATACTCAGTTTTTGTATCCCGTCAGCATCCGTAGGAGTACATTAACTTTCAGCGTCGACCTCAAACTGTTGCGGGACTTCTCCGTCACCGACACCGCGAGTTAACTTCAAAACCAGGACGAGACAAAGTGACGGACTGATGCCGTGCTGCATCAGGAGTTTGGGGATTTTGTCACTGTGATGTGATGAGATGCAGCATCGGGACAGCACGCCGCAAACCACTGCTAAAATCACTGATTCTGGAGGGAGCTTGTTAGTCGACTAAGATTTCTTTAGTCGATTAGTCGTTTTTTTTCATGCAGAATGACTTATTTACAAGAAACGTCTGAGCACATGTCTGGTAAACACAAGATTTAATGTGGTCAGAATCTGCAAAGTAACGAGTACAGGTATCAAATGCAGTGAAGTAACAGTAGAAGTACAAAGTAGCAGACAATGGAACTGCTCAAGTATACCGTAGTACAGTACTTGAGTAAATAGTTACTTTCCAAATCGCTGCAGACAGAAAATCGCTGCATATCCACCTGATTTTAAGAACTCACAGTGTGACACGGCTGCATGAAAGTCCACACGGTTAATTTAAAGCAATATCTTCCCAGTTTACAAATAAAATAACAAGACATGTTTCTCAGAGGAGACACTGAGAAAAACCTGCTACCCAGACTGAGGCGCTACATTGGATTAATTGGATTAATAACCTACTTCCTCCCTCCTGTCTCTCTCTCTCTCTCTGTGTGTGTGTCATTCTCCAATGTCACCCCGGCCTCTCCTCCTCTCCTCTGCTCACTAATGTAGCCTCTCCTGTCGTAAATGCATGCTACCCTCGCAGCAGCGGGCTATAGCGGCCGCACCACTGCACCCTGTGCTCCATGTTGTATCCATCACACGGATAGTGCGCACTGATAATGCGACGCGACATCCTTACCTTCACCTGGAATCTGGGCGCCATGGCAGCAGACTACAGCGGATGATATTTGCAGCGCGGTCTCGTGAGCAGAGGGGAGGGGTTTTTAAGGCTTTAACATCGCGAGCTGTGAGCCCTCCGCGCGCCGGTAAGATCTGGAGGAGAGGACTGTGGTGGCTGAGTCGACAGCACCATGATGCTTTTTTACCTCAGCTGCTTTACTGTGGGGAGGTGGGGGAGACCGGGGCTGGTTGGCACACTTCTCACTCTCTCTCTCTGCCGTATTTCTCTGACATGATCTAACCAGATCTCAGCTGTAAATAAATATGTTTTTAACGCACGCAAATGTTTTCTAAAATTAGGTGATTCGTGATTACAGTGATGTTGCAATATGACCAAAATCTTCTCTTCCGATATCGGTCATTTCATATCTCGATATATATCACGAAAGAGCATGTTTTCTAGTAATTTAATAAATAGAAAATAGTCTATATGAAATAACCACATGGTAAAGCCTGTTTTTATATAATTAAGTACTTGACAAATGAGAAGTACTGAGTATTTTTTCATTTTTTCAAAGCCTATCAGCGTGGAGATTCTCCTGCAGAGCACAGCGCTGATTGATCCAAACTCCATTCAGAAAACAGGCATTTTAAACGTTGTTTACTTGTCGTCTTGTGGAGAGACGGGACAAAACATTAATTCAGATTTTTTTGCAAATCGACATCAAGCTGTAGTTATTTCGGCGTACTTTTTTATCAATGTATTGCAATTATATCACAGCAAAATCTGTTTATTTTGGGTTCATACCGCTGTAGTAGCAGCTGCCATCATGCCCTCAGAACTCCATTCAGAAAACAAGCAATTTAAAAGTTGTTTACTTGTTGTCTTGTGGACAGATGTGACAAAGCATTAATTCAGACTTTTTACAAATCTGCATCATGCTGTCGTCATTTCGGCTTACTTTTGGTCCGTTTATTGCAATTAAAAATCCTAATCTGCACCTGAAGTAGCGCTGGAACCGGCAGTGATCCTGACGTAACATTACTTCCTGAAGAAAGTAGTGAAATTCACTGAGTTCCTCCAGATGATGTTTTTAATCCAGACGCACTGTATTTCTGACGGTATTGAATTCTAAATACCCTGGTATACCGTGATACCGTGATACCGCCCCAAGCCTAATAGCCAATTGATTTTCTCCTCGTCACTTTGTGTGTTGAAAAAGAGAATATTCAGCCATTCTTTGAAAAGGGAAGACAGAAATGTCCACTTAAAAAGAGCAAAAAATATGAGTGCAGTTTAAAGGCTGCTGGGTATTCGCTGTGACTTTTATTGAAGGATACCCGCCGCGCGGAGTCAAATTTGTTGAATTGTCCTCGAGTTTTATTGCACTGTCCTCTGAGTCCTCGAGAGCTCCGGCAGAGATGTCTTTGAATCCACTGTGGATTACGGAGAGCGCCGAGGCAGAGACAGACGGGTTTGCTTGTCTTTGTATTTATGAAAAAGTATTTAAAAACCAAACTTTTGTATGAAATTAACCTAATGATGATAATAACAATAGTATTAACATTACTGAGCCCTGTAAGACTTTGTGTATACTTGGTTTTAAAACATATTTATCCTTTTAGCCAGCCAGTTTGTAACTTAAAGGCTGGACATGTGACCTTCTTTCTCTAGCTGTGATTGGACTATCATGAAAGTAAAACTGCAAAAAGAATCTAACCAAGTACAGTTAGCTGTCACTTGAGTGCCTTTATGGCTCGATTAACTTTAGATGAAAATAAAAAAATTTTGGGGTGAAAAAAAACACAAAACCTACGACACAAGCTGCTGTCATAAAGGCCCCGTCACACCAGCATTTAAACGGCAACATTTAGTGGCAAATTGAAATGAAATTGCTGCAATTAAGTGAATTTGAAGGTATGCTGCATTCACGTGCTCCTCGAGTTCTCCCGGTGCGTTCGTGAGCTTTAATGTGGAAACGACACGAACGATACAAAGAATTTGTATCGTATTTTATTGCTGAGTGTTTAAACGGCGCGCTGATAAACGTTTCCTGTTTTTGCATGATAACGAAGAAGAGTTGCACCAGTTAATTCCCTAAAATATTCCTTTACCCGACTTGTTATCAGCATTAATGCTAATCAATACTTTTTCTAACTAATCTAGATCAGAGGTTCTCGATCTTTTTTTTCAACCGAGGACCCCTTATAAGATAGAGAATATACCGGCGACCCCCTCATGTATATTTCTTGGAATAATTTGACTTTTAATTTGAATTTTTTTTATACTTCTATAGTCAGAGTTTTGTGAAAGAACACGAGAGAAAAGTAAAGTAAAAAAAAAAGGAAAAATATTTGCAGATTCTTATAGTTTTGTTAGATTAGAAACTAATTTATGAACTAATTAAAATGATGTTTGTTGAACTATGAAGCCTTTTGTTTAAAAAAAACATGTATATCATGCTAATTAAAATGAATGAATTTGAAAACTTTTCACAGACGCCACTTTGAGAACCACTGATCTAGATCACTTTACGTGGACAACAACTAATGGTTAAATCCTGATACCATATTACAAATTACATGTGCAAAAAAAATTTATATGCAATACATGAATTAATCAAAAGTTTCTTCCCATCCAGCCAACATTTACTTTAATCCGCCGTGTTTCTGCGTAATATGACGTCAACTCAGCAAGTTGTGTACCAAAATGTTCGCCGACTTTCCGACTTGAAGGGGCGTGAATTTTTCCATTCGGAAATCCATTTTTCCGATTATTCCAACACCACGTGAATGCAGCATTATTATCCCGACCGAGCTAACAAGCAAAAAGCTTCAGAAACCTTTTTTCTCCGTCTTCAATAAAACAAACGTTATTGACTGAAATCAGGGTTCCTGCGCAGTAAAGAAAAGTCTGGAATTTGATTTTTGTAATTTCCAGGTCTGGATAAGTTTTGAAAAAAGAAAAGAGAGTCTGGAAAAATACTTGTGTTTCCACATTCTGTTTTCTAAAATATAAAATTCGGAAATTCTTGTTTTCACGATGAATTTATTCAACATTTAATACGCATTAAGTAAATAAGAACGGCCTAGCCTCATGAAAAAAAGAAAAAATGTGAACATAGATGTTGTGGCGGTTTCTTACGATCCCCTGCACGGACACAGTGAAAATTAAATTATTTAACTTTTTTCAACTCATTTTCTGGACTTATTTATTAAAGCCATATAAGGACAAAAGCACTCTTCTACGTAATCTAATTATGAAATGGAAAATGTGTAGGAACCCTGTGAAATGATGTAAAAGAAGTTTGTGGCCGTGTTAGCGATTAGCTTGTTAGCTGCCAGCGAGTCACACGTCTGACCCGCAGATTAATTTTGCTGTGCCACTTTCTGGAGTGACCGGGCCTTAAAAATTAAAATCCACTCTGCAGTATGATTTTAGCTTAACTTTGTACAGTGGGTGTATATCATCTATGAAACATTGTGCTGTGACCCTTTGCGTAATAATTAGTTTGAAAAAAAAACACAAAAAAAAAAGGAATTAGACCGCTCATAAAGAAGAAGCGACCTCATGCAGACTGACCAAACATCCCTCAAACACTGTTTTAAACTTTTTCATTGTGAGTTCGTAGAGAGTCGAGGGTTTCGTCGTGCCGCCGCCCGGCACTCGGCGAACTCTCCCCGTGCTTCTGCGACGATTTCCACGTTACCTGCTGCTCGCCTCGTATGAAGGGAAGGGGGGCAGACGGGGAGACAAAGGACACTTCACACCAAGGGCTATACCGAATTATCTTTGTGTGTCTGTGCTCTGTACAGTGTCTGCTTCTCATTTTCATTGTGTTTTTTCTTTTTTTCTTGTTGTGTAGAGAAAATATAAACATGCAAGGAAATTCTGCAGTGGAACTTTTGTGCAACATGTAAAAACACACGACCATGATTACTTTTTTGTCGCGGGAGGAAAGGTTGGCCATTATTTTGTTTTGTTTTTTAGGCTGGATCTCCCCTTTACGGGGTTTAAAGCAGAGGTTCTCCATCTTTTTTCAGCCGAGGGCCCCTCGAGAGGATATATCGGGACCCATATGGAGGACGGGAGCTGCCCAGATATAAAATTAATATACAGAAATAAATGTGTTTAGGGAAATAAAAGGGTGGGGGGATTGCAAAGGGTAAATAATAAATAAATAACTTTAAAAATTAATGAATGCATTTTAAAAAATAAAATTAGAATAAATACGAAATAAAGGCAAAAATAAATAAATAAATTACAAAATAAATAATTAATAATATGGAGGACGGAAGCTGCCAAATAAATAAAAAAATACATGAATGCCTCGATAAAGAATTTAATATGCCATTAAATGTAAAAGTAATAGTAAAAATAAATGTAGACATTAATTTGGTAAAATGTGACATAAACTGATATTTATGTTGTCATTTCATTTTCTTTTATTTACTTAATTTCCCCATTCTCCTTTATAATTTTCCCTTTAATTAATTTTAAATATATATATATTTAATCATAATAAATGTTTTGATTTTTTAGTTATTTATTTATCATTTTCACCTTTATTTTTTGTTTAATTTCAAATGTTTAATGTATTTATTCATTTTTAAATGTTTTTTATGATTGTTTTTTTCCCTTTGCATTTTCCCCCTATTTATTTCCCCAAACTTGTATATTTCTGTATATTTATTTTTAATTTCGACAGCTTCCGTCCTCTGGCCCCCGTCTTGATAAGATTTTGTCCCGGGGACATTACAGGTTTTATTCCAGAAAGTGTATAAAACTCCATGATGAAAACAGTCATATATTCTGTCATGTTGTTTATGGATGGAATTATAGTAAAAAATAAAAAAAAAGGATTCCCCTTTTTGCTGTGGACCCCCTGGAGCCCCCTGGAGGACCCCTGGGGGTCCTCGGACCTCACTTTGAGAACCACTGTTTTAAGCGTCCCCTCGATAAAGACAGACAGATTGATTACTGAGCGAAGCTTCCTGCCAGCCGTCTTTTCCTACGACACACATGTTAATGGTTTATGATCATACGTGTAACGATCCCCCTCGATCAGACGATGGACGCTCTTTTTTTTTTTTTTTCTTTCTTTTACTTAAACATGTATTTATTTTTTTAATCTCTGTGAATTTTAATGTATAATCCTGGATTTTCAATATTTCTAGTGTAATTTAAAAAAAAAAAAAAAGAAATTGAAAAAAGAAGAAGAAGAAACATTTGTATTCTCGAGAACAAAAAGAGCCGATGCAATCAAAGAGAAAAGACGAACCGCATGTCAGAAGTCAGTGTTGATGACGTCATAGTGCTGACTTATGATGTCACGGCGTGTGTGTGTGTAAATGTACATGCGTCTGTTTTAATTTGTGTGTGTGTAACTCTCTCAGTGTCTTCTTCTTCTTCTTCTTCTTAGGAATGCTGAACCTCGTTTTTGACCAAACTTTCGGGGTCGTGTCTTCAGCTCGCGGAGACGATTTAATCAACTCGTGATGGAATTTTTTTTTTTTTTTTTTTTTTAAAAAGGCCTGTCGTCATTTTAATTTCAGAAGGAAAAAAAAAAAAAAAGGGACATTGATCAATCACGGCTTTTCTCGTCGAGCTACGTTCACCAAAGCGAGGACTTTTCAAATGAAAATGTAAATTATCGTCACGTTTTTTGGGATTTGAATAGAAGTGGGGGGGAAAAACGGCCGAGTTGTGACGTCACAAATCCCTCGGTTGATGAGTTTGCGTCGCTGCTGTTATGTGTCTGCAAAAGGCGATTTGTTTTCCATGAACAACCTGCTCGTTTGTGCTCATTTTAACGGAACTTTTAAGGGCACAAAAGGGACGATATTTAACAGCGTCTTAGAGTTGCATTGCGGCGTTTTTTTTTTTTTTTTTTTTTTAAAGCGCCAGCAATTGTTGCTAACGTGGATCGTATGGAGGAGAATGTATTTGTGACTTGCCTTTGGATGGCGGGACTGGAAAGGCTCTGTGGTTTTTACAATGAAAACATCTCATTAACTTTTAAAAGAGAAAGAGGCAAAAAAAGGGGGGAAATGTAAATGACATGTGGAAATTCAGTTGTATTTTTAATGTCTCATCTCTCCTCATACCTTTCGAAGGTCTGATACAGATGTTGTAATCCATGTTCCGTTAATTGCTCCCCTGATAAAACTGTGCGTGTGTGTGTGTGCGTGTGTGTGTGAGAGAGTGTGTGTGTTAACCACCGGGAGGGGAGGCATGGGCATATTTGTATTCTCAAAGCTACTCTGCATACCTCAAATTGTATGATACATTTATTTATTACATCCCCTTATATGTCTATTTCCAAGAATATCCAAACAAAGGTCTCACAGATGTGCAACCCTTTTGTTATCGGTGATCAATTCTTGCGTTTGTAGAAATCATACTGTTTAATTGATAATAACAATTAAAGAAAAAATCCCACTCAACCTTGTTTGTGTCTTATTTGATGGAATTTCTGTTTGTGTTTTTAGTTTACAGGCTCATTTTATTATTTCTAAATAAAATAGAAAAAAACGTGAGGATTTGTTGCTTTTTTTCTATTTTATTTAGATTGTTTATTGTCATTTTTTTTCTATTTTTTCTATTAAAATTGTAAATGGACTATCTTTGGGTTTTTTACAGTTAATCAGTCAAAATAAGTAGGCTATTTTTAATTTTTTTTTTTTTTTACATTTATAGAAATACAGATTTTTCTACACAACCATTTTTATTTAATTTTAACTAGCTAACATTTTCAAATATTAAATGGTTAAACACATGAGGATGTAAAAGTTATTTTCCTGAAATTAAATATTTAAAATGTGCACTTAAAAAAAAAATTAAATTCAGGAACTATCTAATAAAAGTAAACAAGACAAGGAGAAAAATGTGTGTGCGTGTGCGTGTGCATATGTGTTTGTGTGATTTCTCAAATCAGCCCCGCCCCCTGTGTTTCTACACCCAAGGGGGCAATTTGAGGCTCTGCACATATCCATGCTCTGCACAAGGGAACAACACCCCCACACACACACAATTTAGCACAAATTATTAAGTTAATTACGGTCATTAAATTAAGAAAATTAGGAAATTACAGGAGAAAGACCAACATTATTAGACTCAGATTCACATGCTGTCTACTCACGACCTTGATGCCCTTTAAACTGGTTTTATAAATATGATATGATTGTTTTGTTTATGTAAATACTTGTGTATGGGAGTGCAAGGCATCCCTATAATACAAAAGTAATCCGATCAACCAGTCAATACTTTTATAGCTGTAGAGGGGACAACAGACATTTCCAAATCTTGGCACATCGCACCAAAACTCTCAGGATGAATAGATGGCTTTTGTTGCTGTTTAATCATCCTCTTAAGCCTTTATTAAAACTTTGTTTATTCCGTGTTTTTTATACAGATATGATCCAGGGCTGGCCCTAGCATATTTGGAGCCTAGCCCCCCTCAGCCCCCCCCCCATCCCACACGCCAATCTTTTTCCTTCCCCTCTGGATGCGGCCGGGTCGTGTCTATAACCTCAGTTTCGTCAAACCTTTGCGGAAATTCTCCCGAGACTCGTTTCCGACGACCCCTTAACCATTCGAGGTCGATGCCTGACCTTAACCATCTCGCCAGACTTTCGCAAATCTTGGGTTACCATGTAGACACGACCAAAACCAAAATTTATATTTTTCTTAACAACTGAATAAAGATCAGAGGGGTGCCCATAATTGTATAAAAAGTTAATATATCTCAATTTGTTTTCTTCATTTTTCTTTCTCGGTGGGGTGGTGGCCCCTCCACATGGTGGCGCCCTAGGCAACCGCCAAGTTCCGGCCCTGCTATGATCCAGTGTTTAATATTCTTATTCTCACAACACGGAATACACGTGCTCGTGCAAAATATGTGCATGCAAGAGCACACACATGCAGAAGTGTAGCCAAAAAAAATTGTTTTCACTATTTTTGTCTACCACACACACGCACACGTCAGAGACAGGCAGAAATACAGTAGTATAATGGTAATTGAATGCAAATTAGGCACTAGGCACACAGCAGCACATGTATGACACATACACACACACACACACACACACACACACACACGCTCTCTCTTGTAGTAATGTTATGCAGCATGCGCCGTAATGATATCCTTAATTGACTCATTAACATTTCACACTTAGTGTGAAAACACACACATACAAACACACACACTTCACACAGGAGCTTAATGACACACAGTGTCAGAATGCACGGTGATATCTTTTTAATGGAGTGAAAACGCACGCACGCGCGCGCGCGCACACACGCGCACATATGATCCACACACACACACATACACGGTTTATTTATTCATGAGCATCATGCTGGATTGAATCCATATTTTTTGCAAACGGAGGGCAGAGGTGGATGTGTGCGGAGCAGCGGCGGTGTGGTCGCGGCCGGACAGACCGACCTGTGCCTGGCTCTACCCGGAACCATTATGCAGACAGGAAACTACCATTTTAACGCTAGCAGCATCGGAGGAGCCGTCGTCTACAGAGGGGGACACCTAAATCTGACACGGGGCGGAAAACAGCCAGCCGAGGAGAAAAGAAGGGGAAACACGACGGAAACACAACAAAGGCGCCGTTTGGGTGAAGACGAGCAGTGAGCCGGTGGAGCAGTAGGACTGTGGCGGCAGACAATGGACATATCGGGCCAGGCCAGCGGAAATAGTTTTTGTTAGCGAGTGAAAAGCAGCCCTCCCGGGCCGATGGAGAGCCAGGCCTTTCACAGTGTTTTTCCATGGATGAAGAAAAAGGCCCCGCTGACAGGCAGTAGGGTCCCCGCTCTCACGGCGCACCCCCAGCTCGATGTTTTCACTCTTTTACGCCCATGTTTCTGAGCTTTTTTGCACCTAGCCATCGTATGCTACAAGGTAAAAAACAAAAACAAAAGCCGTTTCCAGCAATGGTATGTTGGCTAATTTGCTAGCTGCCAAGCTAAGCATAGCTAAGCGCTCGGCTAAGCTGCTAGCAATGCTAGCGTTATGCTATGCTATACCTTCTTTATGTAAGTTTAGTTATATTTAGCAGTATTATAAGGCTGTTACACATAGTGTAGCTTAATTTAAAATACTCTGTATATGCCTGTGTTTTAAATTAGGCACAAATCATGAGGTTTTACGACCGTTAGTGCAACATTTTGGTAGTTTGTTAACGTTAGCTAGCCGAGTGATTAATGGATGCTAGCAGGCGCTGGTGAGTGGGTTGATAACAGTCATTTGTATCCGTCTAACATGCTCGGTTATCGGTACATCTTGTTTCAGACTGCCCACCTGAAGTCACCGGTTGTCGGCGGAGAGAGGGGACAGTCCCCCCCACCCCACAGCTGCAGTCCAGCAGGGAGATCCAGACCTGTGGATCAGCCGGTAAGATGGAAACAACATGCAATCACGCTCCTCCAAATTGTCAAACTAACTGTTAGCTCAATTAGCTTCAGTTTGTTTGTTTCCCCCAAAGCTGCTTGATACCACCTACATAAAAGTTTGTGCTTAAAGGAGATTTTGCTTATTTTAAACTCTACATCTAAGCAGTTATTGCATGTTTTTTTTTGTTTTTTTTTGCAAACACTGATGCAGCTCAGACTGCTGCATGCTTTTTGTAACAATATACGTTGTTGTGTTGATTGGTTAGGACTAAGACCTGCAGACTCTGTCATGCTGGTTTTCTGTCCTACCAGCTAAGTTACCTGCATTCACCTGGTGTAACAGGTGTGAGTCCCCCAGTAGAGAGACAGCTCGCTGCCTCATGCTGCTTACTGAAAAATGAATTGATGTATCCTAACGCCCGGGACACACACCTACCTCAGCAGTGCATGTGGTGCCGCGGAAGCTCTTGCTTTTTAATTTGCCCCCCCCCAGGTTAGAGCAGCCACACAGCCCACGTGAGGCTCGGCTGTGGCACATCTCAATATTTGGGGTGTTGCCCAGTGGGATTTGGTGGGTGGGGGGGGGGAGGTCAAGACTTTAGGCCTAGTCTACTTTTTAGTGAACATTTTTTATTTTTTATTTTAGTAATACAAACAAGAGACAAGTATGGACAACTAACGTTTGCATCAATGAAAAAGTACAAGGGACGAAAGAGGGAAAGACAAAAGTGAGACCACAGCATTGAATGAGAATTAATGAGGTTTTTACACATGTAAATCCAAGCAGTCGCTTAAAAACATCCACATATATTCATGTACACTCAAAGCACAGAGAGATTGAAGTAAATAAATAAATGAATTAAATTAAATAAGAGGCGAGGGGGGACATTAAGGCTTGCTATCTTAATAGGTGGACATGCTGCAGACTAATGCTGCATCCATAGCGAGGGTCCAGGTATTCAGCGTTTCTAACTTACCACCATTAATTTTAGGTCTAGTCTACTTGGTGACATCACAAGTTTGAGTTTTAGCACTCTAGTTTTTGGATTTGGGAGAGAGTTGTTCATGTTTACTTATAGTTTTAGACTGTCTTAGACCATAGGAATAACATGTATGATTTTTGAAAATGGGCGTAGTTCCCCTTTAAACACTCATTCTACCACCGCACCAAATTCTATTCTTAAATGTAACACTTTCTTTACATTATTTTCTTTAATATTCCATACTTTTGGAAATGCACACATTAGATCCAACACACAGCACTTATTTAAAAAGAAAATGTGTCACTTTTGAAGCTGGTTTGCCTGTTATTTCCTTCTTTCAAAACAGTGGGAACACCAGGAGTTTTCATTAAAATAAAAGTATGACTGGTGTGTTAACTGCATGCCAAATTAATCAGAGCACACAAAGTTACCATATGACCAGTTGCTGACGAGCAAAACAGCATCACTGATCTATTTTAGCCGGATATTCTCTGGTCTGGCTCGGCTAAAAACACCCAATCCGTCAGCACGTTAGCATGTCGTTCACTAACAACGCCATCGTCTCCTCCTGTTCAACCGACTGTAGCAGTTTAGATAACAAACACTCGGCTGTCCTGCTGTTATTACAGACGTGTCAACTCACCACTGACATGTTCCTTGTTCGTGGACTCACAGCGGTGCTCTGCTGCAGAATGAACATTAGGTGTCATTTAAAACGAGCGGGAAACACTGATGTATGAAACTGCCAATTAGATGATAATCGAAGGTGCCGGAAAAAACATTCTGGATCATTTCGGCTCACTTTAACCCCTCGTGTTGCTGATTTATTTTTTCCTCCTGCGTGACATGTGCGGTTCGCAGAAAATGTAAAAATTATCTTTTGACAGCCACATCATACCAGCAACATTACACCTTTCACTACAGTCTGATGTCTATATCTGTAGAAAGTCACAGACATGGGAAAAATATATTTTTAACTCAACCATCCTTTAGCATTTCTGTGGACAGAATCTTAACCTTTTCTATGTAAAAATAAAAAAAAAAAGAAATTAAATGAAACCTTGTGTGGCCTGGGCATAAATCTATAAAACTGACATTTTTATATTTGTGTTGTAGTTTATTAGATTGTTATTGTTGCATGTTTTACTTAATTATATTACAGTGCCACAACATAGTTGGGTTTTAACAGATGTTTAACTTCGTTGGATGACATTTATTTTACGCCGTCCCAATTAGCCATAACATGCTAACAGCAGAATTTACTTGTCATTAATTTGCTTTTGTACTAAGTAGCTGGGCAGCAGCAGAAGTTTGGAGAGTGTGATTCTTGTAAAAGTTGACAAATGTTTGTTTTGTCAATTTAATAAGCTGGCTGCAGCTCAACTATGTCTGTTCAAAATTTATTTTTCTTTCTTCCACGAGATTCCTAGAATTGACTCAGAATTATAAGAAGCCACTTCTATACAAGGTTATATTTATAGACACGTGTGTGTGTGTGTGTGTGTGTGTGTGTGGTGAACAGAAGCATCTTCTCAGTATCACCATTTGTTTGTTTGGCCTTGCGCTTGATCAGCTTTCTAACGGCTCTCTACCTCGTAGCATTCATGAGCTTTCTGAAGAACATTTCACAAGAAAATCAGCAATAGTTAATGGGCCGTGATTTCGAAGATTCCTCAGACACAGGATCAGCCTCCGTTATGAATCCGCGGTGTCGCTCTGCCAAGCTTCAGACTGTACGCAGATGTGACGGCACATACGAGGATGTTTGGCTTCTCTGGTTTCTGTCTCAGGGGAGAGCTGTTCGTGTCGAGCGCAAAGCCAGAGGAAGGTCAGAATTAAGAGCAGCCTTTAAAAATACAAAAAAAGATATGGCACCCAGGCAAGACAGACACACAACATACGTTTTAAATTGTTTCTCTTCTGGACTTTTGTGCTGATGTTTCGGTCAGGAACAGTGGTGGAATGTAACAAAGTAAATTCACTCAAGCACTGTACTTAAGTACAAATTTGAGGTACTTTTGAGGTATTTTCTATCTGTGCCTCTTTCTACTTCTACTCCATTACAATTAGCATTGTGCTTTTTACTCCATTATAATGATTTGACAGCTTTAGTTACTTTATAAATTAAGATTTTTGCAAATAAAATGTATGAAGAACTTTCAAAATATAAGGTTTTGATGTCAATTAAACTGCCCAAGACTATATTTAGATACAGCTGAAACAATTAGCGGTTTGACAGAAAATTCACATATATGAAGATTTGCTGTTTTTGCCTTTTAATTATTATAATTTTTATATACAACATTTTTTTAAATGTTGTTCTGCATAGGTTACTTTTACTTTTAATACTTTAAGTACATTGTCTTGGTTATACTTGCATGCTTTTACTTATGTAACATTTTCAATGCAGGACTTTTACTTGTAATGGAGTATTTTTATAGTATGGCATTAGTACTTTTACCTAAGTAAAGAATCCAAATACTTCCTCCATCACTGCACAGGAAGAAAAAGCGGCAGGTTGTTGCCTACAGTGAAAGAATCATCGTTTCTTATCGTAAAGAATATGTCATTGTACGTTTATCTTTGCAGTAAAGATGCTGTTGATTCACAATATTTAGTTGAAAAAACAAACTAGTGTTAATTACTCCAAATTTACGACGACCACCACAAATAAAATCTAATTCTGTGGGAAACCCTGGACTCTATAAATAACACCAGAAGCATCAATTTCCACATTAGTGCATTAGTGAATTCTTTGATGGGTTAATAACAATATCAAGCTACTGCTCCATGTTGTGACCCATATATGCATGAATACATTTTCTCCCTAATTGGTTGTAAAAATATTGAGAAACAAAACAGGAACATAATCAGTGAAGGTGATAGAACATAGATACAGTCGGTGTCTTGTCATAGACGCATCAGAAACAGTCCTCCAGTTTTTAAAGGTACATTCTAATGTCTACAAGGGGGAAGTCCTTTCTAACACTTGCCAAAAAAACGCTACATTCAGAAATGAAACGTAATCAGATCTGACTGGACGAATGATCCAACAAAGTGTCATTCCCAGATATCTTCTATGCTAACGGTTAACTACGCCGACCGCTGCTGTCACCACTTTTTACCGCTTTATTAGCAAACTGTTTCTTGCAGATTGTCGCGTTTTTGAGAGCTATTAAGCTTAATATAACGTTATGAAGTCTAGCTGACTCTGTGACAGCTGTAGGGCTAACGTTAGCTAACGGTAGCTATCTGTCTCCATGAAGCTCCCAGCTGGGCTCCGATCTCGCAACACATTCAGGAATCAATAACAAGCTAATTGATGCTAATTTAAGCATTTTGACTCGGTGGATGTTAGGGCTGGGTATTACCTCCAAGCTCACGGTCACGATACAGAGGTCACGATACGATACGTATCGCAATACACGCTGATTTTGAATAATGACCATTATTACAACAGCTGTTCTTTATTGTGATCACACAACTTAAAACACTTAAAATTCGGGCCCACACAGATCTTAAAAGGAAATTTAATATTCTGTTCCTAATCCCACAGTTATTAATAAATGCAGATATTTACAGCATATTTACTGCAGTATCGATACAGTGGCATCTGTATCCATACGTGTATTGCGATACGTGTATCACAATATATTGCCGTATCGATTTTTTTTTAGCACTGCCCTAGTGGATGTCAATCTACTCGATTGTCTCTGCATTTGGTAATATATAAAACATTAACTCTAGATTTATAATATTATTTGACGTGCAGAACGCCACACAGCCATTCTGTTGCATTGGAGCAAATGCATATTTTAGCCCCCCCCCCTCCCCCCCACGGCTTAATCATGTGACATGTGACGTTCCCATGAATGCTGACTCTATGCAGATCTCTAAATATCAAATTACATTTTTGACTGAAGGGATTCACTGAGCTTGAACGTTGATTCTCAGCAGCTCGTTTTCCTCTCGCACACAAAGACACTGTCCACCAGACCACCTTTTTTTTATCTGGCATTTAACTGTGTGTGTGTCTGTGTGCGTGTGTGAGTGTGTGAGGCGACGGGCAGCCATGTTATCCTGCAGGAGCTCGACAGGAGTCGTGTGGCATTTTGAGCCACCACTCTAACTTCGTCTCCCTCTCTAGACTCTGTCTGCCACACACTACTGTCTGTACAGTGTCAAGATACAACATCACATAATCAACCAGTATAATAATTAAATGTTCTGATTATTACACCAAAATAAACCCAGGTTCATAAATTGAAACCAGTGGATAAAAGTTGCATTTAGGCCTACAATCTTTTCTTTTTGTTTCTCATGTTTATTTTTCTTGATTGCTGTGTTTAGTTCAGCTTTGTGCCTAGTAATCTAATTTTTTTTGTGACCATTTTTGTATTTATTTTCGACGCCATCCTAATAAGGAGGCATAAACAAATGCATATGCAGATTATACATACAAAAAAGAAAGAAAGTAATTGTTTTAACTAAACACTAATGCGATTAAATCTGCTCTCTCACATTGTGTCAGAAAGACACATTGTGCAACCAGACTGTATTCTTATTTTGGATATTTTAAAGCAGAGATTCTCAATCTTTTTTCAGCCAAGGACCCCTTACAAGTTAGAGAATATACCAGGGACCCCCTCTCTGATGGAAACTGCCCAAATCAAAAATTAATATACATAAATAAATAAGCTTGGGAAATAAGGGAATTTTTTTAATTAATTAATTATTAATATGAAGCACGGAAGCAGCCAAAATAAAAAATAAGTACATTAATATCTTGATAATAAATTAATATGGCATTAAATGTACCAAAAATAATATTAAAAATAAATGTAGGCATTGATTAATTAATAGAAATGTGACATAACTTGATATTAATGTTTTCATTTTCTTCTTTATTTATTTACCTTTGTGTTAATTTTCCTATCTATTTATTTATTTACTTTCCTTTTTTATTTCTCTCTTTTATTTATTTATTTATTCATTTAATTAATTATTTTATTTATTTAGATTGTTTATTTATTATTTTCCCTTCATATTGTTCCCCCTATTTATTTCCCCAAACTTGTTTAATTTATTTTCAGCAGCTTTTGTCCTCCAGTCCTCCATGTGACAGGATTTTTTGCTTTTAGCTGTTTTATTACAGAAAGTGTGTGAAACCCATGACATCATACATTTTGTCATTGTGTTACTTATGGATGTAATTATAGTGAAAGTAGATAATTCCCCTTGAAACCCCTCAAGGACCCCTGGGGGTCCCCGGACCCCACTTTGAGAACGATTTAATGTTTTAAAGAAGTGTGGGTAACACCTTGCACAAAGTAATACATTTACAGCAGCTGTTGCTTCGTTGGGTTCAAGCTGGTTGATATTAGAAATCCAGTTGAAACATTTTACCAGGTTGAACAAACAATCAAGAGGCAGAGCGCTTTCCAAGATGTCCACACTTGTACAAAAATAATTGTCCTGCTCAGGTCCCTGAGACACAATTTCCTCTTAGCTTGAGTCGGATATTGTCACCATGCATGTATTTTTAGCCAAGATTTGAACCACGGTTACATTTTATTTTCTCTGGGGTAACGGACATTAAATGTCAGGTTAAATAATGAGTAGTGAAGCTTAAAATGAAAAACTGCAAACATATGTTTATCTTCAGCTAAATTTGCTTGTGCTTAAACTGAGTTGTTTATTTGGCTCCCTTTTGAAACTTCTGGGTTTTGAGGCTCTGAGTGCAAGAAAAGCAATACAGTGTTGTTGAACTCTCTGTGCCAAAAGTGTTTTGTTTATCTGCTCTGTATCAAGTTACTGAATCACGAACTGACATTATTGTGTCTTTTTTTTCCCCTCCCCTTCTCATTCTTCAGGCTGTCCAAATAACTCGACGAGGGGACCGAAGGGCCGTGAAGCAATGGTTCACCCTCCACTGAAATAACGGACACACTCCACTTCATGGGACTGCTGCTTAAAAATCAGCATACGGTTATGGAACACTTTAAAGAAACACTACAGACTCTTGGTTTTTTTAGTATGATTTAGTTTATTGCCTATTTATGCCCCTTTTTTTTTTAAATAACATCCCACAGAAGCACTTGAATGCTTCACTCTTGAATGGAGAGTCAAAGTATTGATACATTTACGTGAGAAAAACCAAGCATCGGCTTTTTGGTGGATTATAGCGGTTTTGTTGGAAGTTTGGGGACCTCTGAAAATCCCACGGTCACCGCTGTTTCCAGCGACTACAGGCAGAGTGCACGTGGCAGTTGTGGCTACGTGACACTCCGCCCCTAGCTGTATTGGAAGATGTTCCAGTTCAGCAAGTACCCCATGGACATTTTAGAGATGCTGAGTGGACACCAGGCCCACCAGTTCAAAGGCCTCGGATTAGAACGGCAACTGAGCCACCAGCAGCAGGTCCAGCTGCAGCATCAGCAGCAGCTCCAGCAGCAGCACCAGCCCTCCGCCGACAGCTCCGGGAGCCTCCTGTCCGGCCTCGGCCTCGGATCCCTCCAGAGCTCTCGGAGCAATGCCTTCGCCGACTCCTCGTCGCTGTTCGCCAAAATGAGCGCCCCGCCCCCATCCATCTCCCACCAGAGCCAGTCGTCGTCCTCCTCGTCCCACAGCTCCAGGAAGTCCAGCAAGATGAGCAGCAGTAGCAGCAGCGGGAGCGGGAGCTCGGGGTACCCCCAGTTCCTGCGGCCGTTTCACCCGGCCGAGGCCGCGCTGGCTCAGGAGCAGCTCCACTCCGGGATGGGACGCTTCGACTTCGGCGGGAGCAGCAGCGGAGGAAGCGCGGGGGTCATCGGCGGGGTCGTCACGCCTGCGCCCCCGCCGCCGCCGCTGCATCCGGGCCTCTCCGTCCCCCAGCCCTCTTCTGGTCCCCCCTCTTCCTCGGCCTCTCCCGCCACCTCTTCTTCGGCCTCCAACAACCCCTCCGGCAGCACCGCGGTCCCCTTAGTCGGCCAGTCCGACCCCCGCAGCCTCCACCAGCAGTTCAGCTGCATGCTCGCTGCCAACCAGTACTTCCTGTCCGGCGTCCCCACCAACAGCAGCCTGGAGCAGTTCCTCGTCCAGCAAGGCACTCACAACCACTTGGGCTTGGGTCTGGGCCAAGGGGCCTCCGAGTCAAACTCGGCCTTGGCCCCTCCCCCCGCCCTCCACTCCTCGCACAGCCACAGCCACACAGCGGCGCCGCCTCAGCAGCAGCAACAGCAGCTGACCCCTCACGCCTTATCTCACCCGCACAGCCACACGCACCACCCGCACCCTCTCCACCCGGCGCCGCAGCCCGCCCCACTGGGCGGCTTTGATTTCCAAGGCATTCCTGTGCTTTCCTCGAACCAGATAGCATCGCTAATGCAGCAAGAGGGTGGCCTTCCCCTCCCCCTGCCCCTGCACCTGTCCCTCTCCAAAGACGACGCAAAGACGGGAGACAGCTCGTCATCATCGGCTTCAAGCGGAGGAAGCAGGAGAAAGAAAGCAATGGCGGGCTACCTGCCCCAGAGGAAATCGGAGAGTAGTAGTCACAGCAGCCATAGCAGCAGCAGCGTTAGTAACTGCCACAACAGCAGCTCAAGTGGGCACAGTCAGAGCTCCTCATCAGGCCTCGTGGGAGGAGGATCCGGGGGCGTCGGGATAAGTGGCATCGGAAGCGCGCCGCCGCATTCCTCTCTCCTCTCATCGTCCTCGCAGCAACAGCAGTCGTCCTCCAGCGTCTCCTCCTCCTCGTCGGCCCCTCGCTCCTCCAACTCCACCTCCGTGCTCGTAGCTAACGGCAACCAACAGCTGTCCAAATCCCAAGACGGCAACAGCTCGTCCGGCCAGCCCGAGCCAGAGCCCGTTTACCACTGCGGCGAATGCGGCAAAACCTTCACCCACCTCTCCAGCCTTCGAAGGCATCTCCGCAGCCACGGCTTGACGCCGGAAAGCCAAAGCAGGAAGTCCGACTGTAACTCCCCCAGCCCGGAGAGGATATTCTGCTGTGGCGAGTGCGGGAAGAGATTTAAAAAGAGGGGGCACCTCATCCAACACAGCGTCACCCACTCAGAAAACCGGCCTTTTATCTGCACCATCTGCCAAAAGTCCTTCAACCGGCGAGAGTCGCTTACAAGACACGAGAAGATTCACGACGAGAAGCCTTTCCGCTGCCCGGCGTGCGGGCGTTGCTTCCGCGAGAGCACCTCTCTTCTCAACCACGCCGCTTCAGGTGCCTGCGGCAAACCGCCTCGGAGTTCAAAAAACCGGGCGGGCAGCAGAGGGAGCGGATCGTCCAACCCGAGCAGCAGTAAAATGGGGGGCAGCGGCGACAGGGTCGGGATCCCAAACGATGGGGCAGCAATGGCTAACGACAAGTATGCAACGGATTATTCCAGAAATCGCTACCAGTCGTCCTACAGCAGCGGGGTCGACGACTACAGGAGATCGCAGTCCTCGTCTCTGTACTCCTCGGAGAGCACGTTAGCCAGCGAAATGACCAGCCAAACTCTGCGTAAGGCCCCTTTAGCCCCAACTCTTCACCCCCACCCGCAGCAGCACCACCACCACCAACAACCGCAACAACAGCCACACCTCCCCCTCTCCTCCCTATTGGATGATTCGGAGGATGAGGTCACCAGCAGCGCGATGTCGGCCATCGCCGCCGCGGCCGCAGCCTCCTGCGATATAAACACGGAAGGTCGGGAAGGAGAGAGGAGGGATATCATCGGAGGCCTGCTGGGGGGGTTGGGGTTTAACATAGGCGGACCGTCGTCCACTTCCAGCCTCAACGGTTCCACCATGCCTTTAACCCACGCCGGCCACCCCCACACGAAACCCAGGAGGCCACGGAAGCCCCGAGAGAAGAGGGACCCGAGCAACATCGTCAGGAGACGGAGGAGCCCCGCGCCTCCAGGGGACGGGACAGAGAGGCCGTACAGCTGTCAGATCTGTTGCAAGCGCTTCCGGAGGGCGGAGACCCTGCGGCGCCACAACCGCGTCCACACGGGGGAGAAGCCTCACGCCTGCGACGTGTGCGGCAAAATGTTCCGCGAGCCTTTCCACCTCACCAAGCATCTGACCGTGCACTCCGGTCAAAAGAACTACAAATGCAACCTGTGCGGGAAGATGTTCGCCTACGCACAGAGCCTCGTGAGACACGGGAAGCTGCACAGGAAAGGGGAGATCGACAGCCAGGGGAGGAGGATTAAAGGTGCTGCTGCCGCCGCCGCCGCAGCTGCTGCAGCTGCAGCTGCCATCAGTCAGGGAAACTCTGATTACTTCTCATCCTGCTCCCAAGGAGAAAAGTCTCCAACGTCTGGCACCCCGTCTCAGAGGCTTTACACCTGCACAGTGTGCTGGAAGTCATTCCGCCACTACTTCCACCTGACGGCGCATCAACAGACTGTCCACGGTGGTGGAGTCGGGCTGGAAAAGTCCTTTCGTTGTGAAGTATGCAGCAAAGCTTTCGCCTACTCCAACAGCTTAGTGCGCCACAAGCTGTCTCAGCACGGCATCGACCGCAGCGGCCAGCGCGTCAACCAATCCCAACCCTCCGGATACTCGCCGCTCTTCTACGATTCCGGATCAGGCTCAACCTACGCCGGGTCGTCTCACATGCAGCAAGGGGCCTCCGGGCAACAACAACAACAACAACAACAGCAGCAGCAGCAGCAACTGCAGCAACAACCGCAACAACAGCAGCTGCAGCACCCTTTTCACTACCGCTCCAAAAACTTCCAAAAGCGGCATGGACAAACAAAAAAGCAAAGGAAAAAAAAAAGGCGAGTGCTGATCCACAGCATCATGAGAGATGGAAAGCTGGTGGGCGTCCCCCTGAGCAAAGACACCCGCCGAAAGCTGCTGATTCTGAGGAAGAGGAGGGGCAAACTGCAGGCGCAGCTCAAGAAAAAGAAGCTCCTGGCCCAGCTGCGGATGAAGGGCGGCATGATGAGAGTGAAGTCGTGGTGCGGCGGCGTTGTCCGAGTCACCGGGCTCACCTCAATGGAGATCCCCATCAAGCGCTTCCCCTGCCCCATCTGCCCCAGCGCCACGTACGCCAAGCAGGGCTCCCTGCTGCTCCACCACGCCGTCAGGCACCCGCCGAGAAACTCGGGCCGCCACGCCCGCCTGCGCTGCCTGGTCTGTGGGCGACGCACCAGCTCGTTACACAAAGCCTTGAAACACAGGGGCCAGCATCTTAAGCAAGGTGCGTTCCGATGCAACAAATGCCGACACCGTTTCTGGAACCCCCTGCTCCTGGCCCGGCACAAGTTCTGCTGCCGGGGGACGACCGCCGCCGCAAACTGGGAACTGATGGAGGCGAAATCTCCGCCGTCACACGACAAGTCAGATAATGACCATTCACCAGTCCAGCTGACGGTCCCGGTTCTGGTCCTGCCTGAGAGATCAACAGTTCTGACTGAGTACAGTCAGTAAAAAAAAAACAACAAAAAAAAAACAGTTTTCTAGACTAGATTGTTTTGATGTTTTATTTTTTTTAAATAATCCAAGCAAGTTTTTAACAGAACAAGATGGGAGACTGGGGTTTAGTGTAACTACCATAACATCCCCACAACCCTCCCGGATAAATCCGTATACAATCCTAACTTACTGCAGCAGCGGTGGTTGATGAATTAAGAGTGGACTTCAAAAGGCCTCAAATCAGAACCACCCTCCCTCATCCGTTTCCCCTTCCCCTAAGGTGGAGGAACTCTAGACCATGTGACAATTTTAGTAGCACCCGTTTGATGCATTAATCCCTTTCCATCCTCTGTTTTTATTTTCCCATTAGCAGTGTTTGCGCATAAATACGGATTGGATGCCTATTGTAGAAGTGAGGTACCTTTTAGTACCAGTTTATTTTTTCAAATTGTTTTCACATTATTCACAGTTAAACCGTATAGTCCGTGTCTCTTGCTCTGTATGTGTTTATTTGTT
>JAOVVB010076862.1:0-13791 GCA_028570985.1 Heterobranchus longifilis
TTATGGTTATTTAGAAGTTAAAGGTAGATGATCTCTACCTGGTGGTGACCTCACCAGGTAATCAGCTGAGCGTCCTTCTCTCACCAGGTGTTCGTCATTAGAATAATTATCAACCTGCTCGATGTGGTGAACTTGTTTCTTTGTTACTCCCTGATGAAGCCTGTGTGGCCGAAACACGTCGGCCTGGTTTCATTGTTCTACCATGAACTAGCCTTTTTTGCTAAAAGCTTTTTAATTATATGAAGAGTTCCTTGGATTTTCTCTTTTTTCATTTTGCTTCCCACAGCTTTGGATTACCTGCTTAAAAACAGCATTTTTTTCTTCTTTATTGAACCATACCTCATCTCTGGCACAGCCTTTACATACTTTTAATTGTTTTTACATGTTCTGCTACTTTTGTAATGTATTTATCTATTTTATTTATTTGTATTTTATCCAATTGTGTGTTAGTAGTTCTAACATTAGGTCATTTGTATTAACTTTCCCAGGGACCACAGATGGAAATTTAACTAGCACATTTACATTGAGGTGGAAACTGAAATGTAGATTTTTATTTTTTAAAGCAACATTTATTTATTTATTTATTTACAAAAATGTAAATAAAACAAAACCCCAAGAATCATGAAACTGAAATGATGATTATGTGCACTGTCCCTGGTAAATAAATAAATGTGTCATTCAGGGTTATGTGCTGCTGTTGAACACATGAAAGCGTGTTTCTCTGGTTTGTCTGTTTTCTGCAGAGCCCAGTGCTGAAATCAGGAGAGGCCTGATGAACAGCGCTGCGATCTCCGGTGAGGAGTTCTCCATCTCTGTGGAGCTGTCTGCCGTGTGTTCCGGCTTCTGGTCTCTAAATGGCCGCCTCCTGCGCAGCGGAGCCGACTACCTCATCACCAGGTCCAAGAACACGCACACGCTGCTCATCCGTGTCGTCACCATGGAAATGAACGGAACTGAGGTCAAGTTTGTGGGTGGAGGCTCGCAGAGCAGCTGCATCCTCTCTGTGAAGGGTATGCACTCACCGTTAGTTACTATTAACAGAGAAAACACTTTAAATCATAGAAATCTGGGGTGGACAAACTGTGGCCTGCTACCTGTTTGTGAATTTTTTAAATTATAGGCCTACCTGTACATATTTTGTACCCTTTGCACTGTTTTTTTTAACACTTTTATTTGGAAATATATTGGAATTGTCTCTGTTTTAACCTCTTCACACAGAAACCAATATTTTACCATTTCTGCCTGTTTGTTACATCCTAATAATAGACTTACAGATTTACACATAGCATTGCAATGTTGCATTGGCCATGCACTGTATTAGTTTAACAGTATTGAATTAATTTAAAGAGCAGATACAGAAATACTGTAATGTCAGACGTACTCTTTAGTAGTGTTGCACGTTTGATAGGAAATACATTTTCTATGGCACATGAGGAAACACTGATTTTCCTGCAGTGAAACTATGCATTTACTATTGACTCCTTATATTTTCTGTGTATGGCCTACAATCAAAAAAGTTTGACCACCCCTGATGGTCATACATTTGCTTTTCTGTACTAAAACGTTGTTAGCCTTGTTTTTAATTGACGGCTGTTTGTATATACTGTATTTATTTGTGAGAAGCAAATGAATAATGCCTTCTCACGTGTATTTTTAGCTCCTCCGGTCAGGTTCATCAACAAGTCAGATCTGCAGGCGGTGACCTGCAGCGCCCAGGCCACCGCTCAGCTGACTGCAGAGGTGTCGGATTATGATGCACAGGTTTGTGATCATTGCCAGCTTTACTTTTAGCTTGCACAGATACTTTTAATGTAACTTTAACTTTACAAGTATGCAGGGATAGAAAACAAGCGCTGTCACTTCTGTAATTGTTTTGGATAGATTAGATTGCCTAGATAGATTTCTTCTGTGTTACTTTTGAGTCTACTCTAAAATCTGCTGTTTTATTTATTTATTTGGATCCCCTTTAGCAACTACTCCTCCTGCGGTCCACAGAAGTAAACATTACATCACAATGTACAACAAAAATGTGCAATTAAAAATCCAAGGCAGAACAAGAAACAAAATAAAAACAAGAAAACTACAAAAAGAACAGTAAATCAACAATAATAAAACTACAAATGACAATAACAAGAGTGATAACGAGTACCCACACTATATTTAAAAATAGTGATTTGATACAGCTCAAATCAGAAGTAGTACCAACACTAAAACAGTTAATTAATGATCAATATAGTCAGATATTAAGAGAGGGACTGCTGTTCTGTGTCATCAGATATTTATTTTCAACAACAGTTTTACTTGCTTTGCTTGTACTCAACTACCTTTAAAAAATGCCAGAAGGAGATTCCATTTTAATTAGTGTTGACCCTCTTCTATCATTGACAATCTTTGATAAAGAAAATACGCCCCATTTGGATTGAAGTGATGTATTGTGGTTAAAGTTGTTGGTGTATTTATATGGAGATGAATTCAGTCAGTAGTGTGCCACATTTTCTATTTCAAGTCTCTGTTTCCCAGAATAGTCTTCAAAGAGACAGTTGTATTTGAGGACTTGTCAGCACTCCTCTGTGGTAATACTAAAGTAACAGTAGTTCTACTTGAGTATAATATTCAAGTACTGTTTTAACCACAGCCTTTACTTTATCATGTGTATTCTGTTGTGTTTGTTTCTTCAGGTGGTTTGGATGAGGAATGGCCGAGAGGTGAAAATGGGAAAGAAGTATGAATATATTATCACCGACCGCAAGAGGATCCTTATAGTACACAATGTTACAGAGGAGGATGTGGGCATCTACGAGTGTGTTTTAGCTGACGACAGAATGTCCCTGCAGCTCGCTCTTAAAGGTACACTCATCAAAAAAAGGGTTCCTACGCAGTATGGGAAAATATGGAATTTTGATTTTAGTAATTTCCAGGTCTGGATTAAGTATGGAAAAAAGGAAAGAGTATGGAAAAACATCCAGACTATTGCCCCTATTCTGTTTTCTAACATATAAAATTAAGAATTTCTAAAAATTTCAGCAACTGCATGACTTATTTCTCACCTCAGATGTTTTCAGAAACACATCTCTCTGAACTATTTTTGTAATATAAGAGAAAGTTTCCAAACGAGCCGGCGTGTTGCTCCAGTTTTTGGGTTTTGTGTTGGCCTGCGAAGCAAATATCACCAATATGTTCTGCTCGGTTCAAAGACGACTGCTGGGCTCAGTGTGTTCAACAAGTACTCAAGCCCACATGCGATATACTGAAATGTGAGCTGCTCAGATGGCTGCGAGCATATGCTATGAGCCATCAAATAGAGGAAAGGGCTATCTGTCATCATGTAGTCAACTACAGCGTTAGTCTTTCCACACACGAGCTGCTCTGATAACAAACATAAAGCTTTTCCAAAGAGATTTTAATTAAACACACTAACTCACTGTTTTTAAAATCAAATGCATTGAAATGTATGGAACTGGTGGAATTTAAGACTGCACAAAACAATAAATAATTTACTTCTGGGCAATATCCAAAAAATGTTCATAGATAGAGAGGGTGGGTGTAATTTAAGAGGAGAGCATAAATTTAAAAAAACTCAGCATATGTACAACAATGAAGAGTATCTCAATCTGTGGGGGGATTTGTGGATTGGTTTGGAGCTACAAACATAAATCAGTGTAAAAAGATGAGTGCCAGGGCTCTGGTATTGTGCATGCTGACTCACTGACGGGGCTTACTCAGACACTTAATATAATGAAGCCATCGTTAATGTCATTAATTACATGTTTTTACTGCACTGACGAGCCAAAATGTCTGTGAAAAGTGTCTATAGTATTGGGTTGTGTATATATAATTGGGATAGTTGTTTATCTTTATATTGGGTTGTATATTAAATTTAGTTTTTACACCTCTTTAATTTGGTAACATTTTATTTGTATGAAAGCAAAATAAGTAAATTGACTAATTAATTAAAAAAGTCATCTCCTTTTCTCTTTTAAGATGAACCTGCCAAGTTTCTGAACAAAGCCAGAGGTACCATGGGATTATCGTCGTCCCTCAAAGGAGATCTGGAGCTGAGCTGCGAGGTGTCTCCTGCCAGCGCAGTGGTTGTGTGGAGAAAAGACCAGGTGGAGATCACCGAGGACCAAAGAACCACCGCCGTCTCCAAAGGCACTCAAAGGAAACTCATCATCAAGAACGCCAAGAAAAGTGACGAAGGACATTACTCCTGTGAGACCGCAGCAGACAAAGTCACATTCCAGGTCAAGATTAAAGGTAAGATTGTACCACGCTTTCCTACGATTCGACGCTGGACTGCACATCAGATATAAATGTCTTTACTTCATTTCTTTTCTCAGAAACTCAAGCCGTATCCGCCTTCTCCAACAAGGAGTCGGTCCAGAAGGAGGTGAAAGCTACGCTCTCCCAGAAAGCCACTCTGAGCTGCAGTGTTTCGGACAGCAAGACGGAGGTGAAATGGTATAAAGACGGCAAGGTGCTGATTTCCAGTAGGACGATATACTCTGAAGTCAAAGGCAATACTCGTCAGCTGGTGATTGAAAAGGCAGAGAAGAGCGATGCTGGAGAGTACGCGTGTGAGGCCGGAGGGGATAAGCTGGTCTTCAAGATATCTGTGTCAGGTAGGACTGCTCGATTGATTCACTGATATATAGAATTTAACAAATATTTTCAGTTTTATACAATTAATTGATTTAAATTATGTCTGTCTGGCTACTGTATGAATATGGTTTGATTTAAGGGTTTGGAGAAGGTTAGTTACTACACATTAAATTATCTTTGTACATCACATTTATATGCTCTAAAAACCATTATGAGACAATGGGCCCCTGGCACAGACATGCAAAAGGCCCCACCACCTCTACATAGGAGCAAGACACACAGACTTTGTGGTCATTTTGTGTCTCTTTGTAGTTGTTTTGGTCTTTTTGTAGTTTTTTTATCTCTTGGTGGTCATTTTGTGTCTGTTTGTGGTCATTCTGTCTCTTTTGTAATTGTTTTTGCAGTTTTCTGCCTCTTGATCATTTTGTCTTTGTAGTCATTTTGTGTCTTTGTGGTTTATTTGTATCCCTTTCCATAGTCATTGTGAGTCTCTGTGTCTCCTTGTAGCTGTTTTGCATGTCTTTGTCATTGTTTTGTTATCTTTGTAGTCTTTATGTGTCTCTTTGTGGTGATTTTATGTTTGTTTGTGGTCATTTTGCATCTCATCCTGGTTGGTGCGTGTCTCTAAGAGTTGCATTGTGCAGGTAAAGGCCAGGGGAGGCCCTTACACTTTGGGCCCCTTGGCCTGTGTCTATTAGGCCCGTAGTCCATCCATGTGTAGTCCCAATTTTGTGATTTAAATATCCCAAACAAGACTTGATGAGGTTTGCCTGGGAGAGTAAATAATGAATGATGCCTTGAAGAATTAATCAATTTATTTTATTATTTTTTATTTTTTTATGTTTCAGTCATTGGTGATCTTATAGTGCTCATAACAGTGTTTCTCGTTCATGTTATCCTCAGACTTTTTCAACACAATGTTCTAATGAGTTGTATTAAAATACAATGTCATGATATTCTCTGTTATTACTTTTGCAGAGATCCAACCCAAGTCGGCCTTCTCCAACAAGGAGTCGGTCCAGAAGGAGGTGAAAGCCACTCTCTCCCAGAAAGCCTCTCTGAGCTGCGAGGTATCCGACACCAAGACCGAGGTGAAATGGTACAAGGATGGCAAACTGCTGACATCCAGCAAAACAATCCATGTGGAGTCGAAGGGCAGGAGTCGGCAGCTGGTGATGGACAGCGTGGAGAAGAAGGATGCTGGAGACTACATCTGTGAGGCTGGGTCTGAGAAGCTGGTCTTCAAACTGCAGGTGGCAGGTAGGATGAATAAAATGTGAATTGAATGTTTTATTTGTTTTGTAGCATTGTTTCAGGTTTCCCCTAAAAACTCAGTGCAGGACAAAAACAGTGCAAGTCAATAAATAAGATAAATAGATACAATTGTCTAAGACAGTCATGATTTAAAAACAGACATAATTTAAAAAGTCCATAAAGTGCATTATTGCAGAGTCCATAAAGGGAACCTTTTAGTGTCCATAAGGTGCATTGTGTCCATGTTTTCATAAAGTCCACCAATTGCACTGTGTGTTTTTCTATTGTGTTCCCCTGTTTGCATTCAGTCCAAGTCTGTTCAGTGCAGCTGAAAGCTTTTGGCTGTGTCCATGCATTTCAGTTTGACTGATATGTTGGCATTTGTTCAAAATGTTAATTTGCTCTGCAGAAGCTCCCGCTGGCTTCTCCAACAAGGAGTCGGTCCAGAAGGAGGTGAAAGCCACTCTGTCCCAGAAAGCCACCCTGAGCTGCGAGGTATCTGACACTAAGACCGAGGTGAAATGGTACAAGGATGGCAAACTGCTGACTTCCAGCAAAACAGTCCACATGGAGTCGAAGGGCAGGAGTCGTGAGCTGGTGATCGAAAAAATGGATAAAAAAGATGCTGGAGAATACGCATGTGAAGCTGGAACAGAGAAGCTGGCATTTAAGCTGCAGGTGACAGGTAAATATATATTTCAAATATAACAAATTATGCGACAAGATTGATACATTTCTGTCGATTTCCAAGACCTGCGACCAATCAGAGCAACACGCTGAGACACAGGAAATGTCATCCTGGTCACAAACTTTCTAACTTTACAGCTAAACAGAACATGTGTTTCTGAAAACATTTTAGGTGAGAAATAGCCAATACAGTAACAGAGTCTTGATTCGTATTTGATCAGCACTGCCGACTTTGACCGCCAGGTAACATGGAGCTCTTTTTTTCATGAACAAAAAGAGGTCCTGCACCTGTACTGAATTTTATTGGACAACGTTTCGATCCGTGTGGATTCAGAGGTATCTCTTATATAACATAGGTCATGTGACAATCAATCAGGGACACCTGGTTCAATTAGGCCTCACAATCAGAATACACAACAAACATCACAACAAACATCACAACAAACATCACGCACAAAAGCAGTACATCTCAGCAATCGGTGTTCAAAAAACCCCATGGTGCAAACATGTCAGTGAGTATATTTTATCTTAAATCACGAGGGATCAAATGAAAACAAAAAGCAGGAAATACAAAAAATACAAAAGAAATGGGCCACTAGCTGCCAACAAAACTGGACAAAATACACAAAATGTGCACATTGGCAATACTGAGTAACCACCAGCATGATGCAAAACTAGTTGGTAGAAAAATATTATGTAGAAAAATACTATGTAGCTCTTTTTTTCATAACACCAACATGCGGTCGGCACAAACTCTCATGTTACAGCTAAACAGAATACTGTATGTTTCTGGAAACATTTTAGGTGAGAAATAGGAAATGTAGTAACAGAATCTTTACCTAGTTTCCCGAGCATTCATCTTTGTTCGGTTGTGATTGGATCTACAGGTTTTTAGTTGATTGAAATCTGTCTGAACGGGAGAGGCCAGACCCAAAGTGAAAGAAATGTACTTAGCAGAGATGTCTGGGATTGCAGGTGAGCATTTCTGCACAAATCACTGAAAAGAAGCTCTGACTTCTCTTTAGATGCAGCTGTCAAGTTCCAGAAGAAGCTTGTCAAGGACACGTGTGTTGTTCAAGCAAGTGAAAAAGTAGTTCTGACCACCGAGCTGACCGCAGAGAGCGGCAGCGTGAAGTGGTTTAGAGAAGGAGTGGAGCTCAAGGAGGGCAGCAAGTATGAAATGAAAAAAGACGGCCTTTCCCGCACCCTGATCGTGAAGTCCTCCGAATCCAAAGACACCGGAACGTACTCCTGTCAAACTGCTGATGACAAACTGGAGTTCAAAGTTCAAGTTAAAGGCAAGTCATAGAAATGTTCACAACAATCTGATGCTGTACAGATGCCAGATTTAGTTTTGATGTCTGAACTTCTTTTTTTAAATTTCAGACTCGGCTTTGAAGTTTGCTGTCCCTCTGAAAGCTGCGGCGGTGGAGCTGGGAGGAACGCTGAGCCTGGTGTGTGAACTCAGTCAAGCCTCAGGGGACGTCGTCTGGCAGCGTGATGGCCGTGAGATTAAACCTGGAGGCAGGCACTGTGTCCGGACAGATGGTGCTAAGCGGCTCCTCACTGTGACGGGCATGACTAAAGAAGATGAAGGAGAATACAGCTGTGAATGCAGAAACGACAAGACCTCTGCCAAAGTCTCCTCAAAAGGTAATTAATCGTTTAATTCAACTCAAAGGGTAGAAACTTTTCCTTTTGTATCAGACTGCTTCATTTAAAAAAAATCTTTATCTTTATTGTTTTGTGTTGTTTTGTTTTTTTTACATTATACACACATCAATATTATTATGCACCAAATTACATTGTAAATTTCCATCCCAGCCCACCCACACATGCTCTCTCTCACATCTCCCTGCTTTTAGAGTTAAAATTAATAGAAAATATTTGACAATATCGGTCACACAGTACAATGATACCTCTCACAAAGTAAAAATACACCTAAGACATTTTTCCCCCATTTACATCCATAACAAATGTTGAAAACATCTACCACTGCTTTGATTCCTGTAGAAGCTCTCCTATAGCTCCACATTTTATAAAATTGTTTCCAGATTCCCACATAAACACCTAATTTGTTTTTCAATGTATGTGTTATTCTCTCCATTGACATACACTGCACCATATTCTTGCAGTTAAAAGCTATAATTTGCTGCGTTCCTTTCAGCACCCAGACTGGTGAGGCTGACCACCAAACTGAACAACGTGGCTGCAATGGAGGGAAAAGACGCCATTTTCAAGTGTGCCGTCAACCCAGCGGACGTCAATGTTAAATGGTTCCACTGCAATATGCCCGTCACCGCCGGGCCCAAGTATAAGATGGAGCACGGTGGCGGCAGTCACTCGCTCACCATCACCTCCGTCACTCAGAAAGATGCTGGAGAGATCAGCATCGACGCAGAAGACAAAAGCTGCAAAGCTACCCTACAAGTGCAGCGTAAGAACCTGCATTTCTCATTAAAATATCATTTTTAAGTACGTTAAAGGGGACCTATTATGCTTTTCCTTATTTTCTGTCATATATATATAATGTTACAATGCCAGGTGTTCATATTAAATGTGGCCAAAGTTTCAAATAATGAGGTAAACCTTATGTAAATGAATGCCTGTGAGCAAAAACCTCAAGTTTCAGACCATTCTGAACACTCGGCTCAAGCTTACGTCAACTCGTGCTGGATTTCTATTTCCAGTCATCTGCTCCAGGCACATTGCTCAGGATTCCTACGCAGTCTGGAAAAGTCTGGAATTTGATTTGAGTAATTTTCAGTTCTGGATAAATATGGAAAAAAGAAAAGGGAGTATGGAAAAATATTTGTTTCCTGACTATTGCTCCTATTCTGTTTTCTAAAATATAAAATTCATAATTTAAAGTAAATTACACTTAACTCTTGTTTTTAATATTGCAGTTATTGTGACAGTTAAATTATGTAACTCTTTTCAACAGTTTTTCAGTTCTTATTTATAAAATAGAAAAAAAAAAATGGGGTGACAATATTATTGATGTAATATGTTAAAATGATGAGTGTAGGTAGCAGCAGTTAGTTGAATTCCTCTTAAAGCAGAGATGTTTGACAGTGTGGGCTGAACGGACACGATGTGCAAGTTTTCTGAAGGCTGGCTTGACGATCCCGAATATAAAGTCTGTTTGAAAAGATTCCAAATGGGAAAAGAAAGCTTTACGTCTTCTACGTAATCTACTGAAAAATGTCCTCATTATCTTTGCATCTCATCAGATGAACCTGTGACATTTAAGAAGAAGCTGGAGAACGTGACGGCGGAGGAGCAGAGTGAAGTGAAGCTGCAGGTGGAGCTCAGTAAGCCGTCAGATGAAGTGCGGTGGATGAAGAACAGCGTCGTGCTGCAGCCTGCAGGAAACATGGAGATTCGGGTCGACGGAGCAAAGCAGGTTCTGGTCTTCAAGAGTGTGACTTATGCTGACCGGGGCAGCTACTCCTGTGAAACTCTGGACGACAAAACCCAGGCCAAGCTCAGTGTGGAGAGTAAGACACCATCACATTTTAATATATTTAAATATCTTAACCCTAGAAAGAGAAGGTCATTCTCCAGTAATACATGTTGGGACAATATGAAAGTTTCATGTCACGATTATCCTGGCCAAAATAATTATGATTCACGATATTATCCCAATAATCAACGTAATATGTTTAAAACACACTAGAATCACTTTACCTTACATTTTGCTTTGTTGGGACCTTTTTCTCAAAACATTTCGACTTTTTTCTTGAAACATTACGACTTTTTTTCCCAAATCATTGCATTTTTTCTCTAAATATTAAGACTTTTTTTTGTCATAAAATTGTGACTTTTTTTCTCAAAAGGTTACAACTTTTTTTTCTCAAAACATTACATTTTTTTCTGAACATTACAATTTTTTTCTGTCGAAACATTACGACTTTTCTTGATTAGATTCAAGTAGATTTATTCACAATTGTCCTGATAATGGAAATTCACCACAATCAACTTATTGTGAGTGTTTTTATCACAATGCATGATAAAATCCATTATTGTCCCATCCCTACTTTGGATATACATTTTGAGTTGGAAGATGAGAAACCTGTCTTGCGTGTCAAACGTTTCCTCCTCCTCCCTGCAGTGAAGAAGATCCAGGTAACAAAGGGTCTAACAGAAACCAAAGCACACGAGACAGAGACGGTAACTCTGGAGGTAGAGCTCAGCCAGGCTGATGTTGAAGGCTCCTGGACCAGGGATGGGGCCAAGTTAAAGTCAGGGGCCAGCTGCCGTATCACGGCCCTGGGGAAGAAACACGCTTTAACGTTGTCCAATCTCAAGAGGGAGGATGCAGGAACTATTGCCTTCCAGGCAGAAGGAGTACATAATTCTGCCAAACTGATCGTCACAGGTAAGGGCTGCTCCTCCAGTTACTCACCTAAACCCCTGTTTTTTTGTTGTGTTTTTTACAGCACCCATCAGTTACAATTTTGGCTTTCAACAATTATAAAAACAAGATAATCAAGACAAAACTATTATTGAGCAGCATTCCGTTTCACAATAATGCTCTCGTTTTGTGTCATATATCCATATATCATATGTCATATATCCTCTTTCCTTCACAGCGGTGTTACTGGAGTTACTGACTGAAATATGTTTAATATAGTTTACCAAAATTGAATATATGTTTGGGATTTTTCAGTATGTTGTAGCAGTACAACATATTTGATCAGATTTATTTTGTCCGATTTATTGTTTTTATATTAATATATTTTAGTAGTTTTCAGTGCAGTAATGTTATTAACCTTATTTTTTTTAAATAGTATTTATTTATTTATTTATTATTTTTTATAATTTAAATAAATGTATATATATATTTACATGTTTATTTTTTAATTTATTTCATTTTTTAATTTGTTTTGCAGTTTAATTTTATTTAAAGTTCAAGAAAATGAAAGTGTATTTATTTATGATTAAGTTCAATAAATGCATGTTTCCAAAGTCAATGAGTAATCGTGTTAAATAATCATGACCTCAGTATTGACCTAAATAATTGTGATTATGATTTTTGCTATAATCGAGCGGCCCGAGCATTCTGCCACATCATTTAGTGACTTCTTGACCATCGTGTTGATTCTGCAGAACCTCCTGCTACGATCTCCAAACCCATGATGGATGTCAGCGCTGCTGAGAAGGAAAAGGTTACGTTTGAATGTGAGGTGTCCAGAACCAATGCAGACGTTAAATGGTTCAAGGTGAGACATCATTATTTGAGTTACTGTCCTCAGAGTGAGATAGTAAGTGTGCTGTACATGTTACATTTTGATAAAAAATGATGAATCTGCAGGATGATGTGGAACTGAAACCAGGGAAGAACTTTGGCCTCCATTCCTTGGGCCGAAAGCGCACGTTGGTCATCAACAGATGCACTCCGGAAGATGCAGGCACTTACATCTGTCGCACTGCTGACGACAACACCGCCGCCAAGCTCACCGTGCATGGTAATTATTAGTCATCATGTCATGCAGCACACAAAGCGGTGGTACCTTTAGTTAGGGCACTTCCCGAGGCCTTTTTAAAAAATGTATACACTTGGTCTATATCTCAGCATTTCATTAATTTCTGTGAAGAAAACTAAATCAGATTGATCAAATTTGGATTACTATTTATAACATATAAACTTATAAAAAAACCTCACAGGAAAAGGGCACGGTGAAGACCTAAACTCAAGTTATATTCACAGATCCTTCCCTCTGTGCTTTAGAAAAGTTAAAACAGCCAATGAGCTCATAGAACAACAGCCAAGGGAGAAGAAAACACTGAATTTGACATAAAGGAAGCCTATTAAGTATGTAGGATTGTTACAAATTTAAAAAAAATATATATGTATTACAGAGAATTGTATTAGAAGTTCCTGAAAATAAGAGGAAAACTAATTTCTGATGCACTATTCACAGGAAATAATCTGCTCAAAATTCATCCAGATGTCTCGATTTACACAAATGTCCTGCAGTTATTGCGTTTACTATTTGGGTTAATTGTGCAGTTTATCAATTGTTTTGTAGTTATTGTTATGCATTGAATATAATATGAAATATCCATAAAATGTCACTTAGTCAGGGCTCGTCAGTTTCCCTTGAGGAACAACTGGTTTAGGGTATTGTGTAAGTATTTCCAGTATATAGAAATGTCTTAAAATATTTCCGCTGCAGCCAGAGATATTAAGATCGTGAAGAAGCTGGAGGATGTGGAAGTGATGGAGAAGGAGAGTGCTGCGTTTGTCTGTGAAATCTCACATGATGAAGTGCCAGACTGCCAGTGGTACAAAGGAAGTGTCAAACTCAAAGTCAGTGACAACATCAAGATAAGACAAGAGGGTAAGGTCTCAAGAAAGTAGTAGTACACCAAATGTATGCACCTGTATATTCCTGCAGTTTTATACAGTAGCATTCACCTGAATAATGCTGATCTACAGGCCGTCTGTTTCTTATTCCAGGCAGAACCCATGTACTGATGTTTAAGTCTGTCACCCCAGAAGATATGGGTGAGATTAAATTCACAGCAGACAAAGTCTCTTCAACTGCAAAACTGAAAGTGAAAGGTAAACGAGTCTGTGCTAACACTACATTTCTGCATGGATGCGCTAACCCTTATGTTGCAATGTTCAGATGTGGTTGCAAATGGATTTTTTTCTATTCACAAAAGTTGTTAGAAAGTTGCAAATAATTGCATATTTGAAACCTTATTTTCCTCTAAATGAGAAACAATTACTGTACACAAATTATGATGCTATACAGAAGTCTGCATGCAAATTAGAAATTCCTGGATGATTTTATAAACTGACTTTTCAACTGGTTTAGTGAGCAAAATGTAAAAGGTCACACAAGCGTTAGATGAAATGTTTGCTAAGAGAGTAAACACAATGCATCATTCTGACAATGTTGGTGAGATAGAAAATCCAGTTGCAATTTGCATTTACATTGTTATGCCTCATTGAGGCCTGATGGCAAAAGGAAACTCTTCTGGTGTTTTACAATCTGAGGTTTAGGATTAATTTCAAGAGGTTTTGTCATAGTTTTCTGTCTTGATTGAATGTAGTCTGTGCAATGGTCTATAGAGAAGACATCAGTGATTTTGGATAGTTTAGGGCAGGGGTGGGCAATTATTTTCCATGGGGGGCCAAATGAGAAATTGATCAGCCTGCTGTGGGCCGGACACAAATGTTACTCACTGTGAGGAATGAAGTCTCTGATGAGCGTGAACGAGGGCATCAAAGTC
>JAOVVB010076872.1:0-13791 GCA_028570985.1 Heterobranchus longifilis
CACACACACACACACACACACACACACACACACACACACACAAGGCTGGTGTCTTCTATATCAGCAAACTCATTCTCTGTGAGCACACAGATGCCAGCTGCCACAGTGAGCCACATATGGAAAATGACCGCAGTGGCACATTTACCAACAAATCGAGCAAAAGTTGCTGACTGAATGCACTGCCCGGTTATAGCTCAACATTAATAAGACCTGACGTAATGAAAGATCAAATTCAAGGATCAGGGGAGATCTGTGAAATCATCAGGGAGGGGAAACGTGCGAGGAATCACCCATCGCCATCACCGCCGCCGTCACCTCAGGGTGCCTCCTCCAGTGCAGCCCTGCCTTGCTGCTAAATGACATCACTGTGCCACTGCCTCACATTCCTCTTCCTCCTCACTTTAAAACCAGAGGCAAGATCGCCCTCTGTTGGGTACAAAAAACATCTAAAAAAAAAAAAAAAAAACTGCAGAGAGGAGAGTGCAGTGGTGAAAAACAGGAAATAACTGAGGAAGGAGGGGAAATCCTGAAAAAACATATACTGAAAGGAGATGCAGATAAAATGTTGTCTGTACAAGTATATCTCACTTTAAACACCACAAGACTCCTCTAATACCACCTTAAACTGATTATACATTTCCACTGCTCTGTCAGACTCCAAGCTGGGTGTCATGGGGATTTTTTTGGTGTGACAATATCCTGTAGTGCCCCCTTTACTGCAAATATGAGATTCTGCTGTCTACATATGCCAGGATGAATTCATTAATTGGGAGTATGTTCTAAAACCAACATCACTTAGACAAATTATTGTGCAATCATTGTATTTGGGAAATAATGACACAATGGGGAAAAAGACAAACTATAAACCAGCTCCTCGAGAAGACCTGTGTTGTAATGATACCAAACAAAATTTTCCATTATTGCATTAGTATTGGGCCAAGGTGTCAAAGTTTGGAAAAACACTAAACAAGGACAAATTACTCACCAATCATGTGGTGTTAAAATAGTGAAGCATCGTGACATTTGCACAATTAAATAGTGATGAGTTAGCCTGCACCCCAGTCATCTCTGCTAAATTCACTTTGCACTAGGGTCTGGTCTCCCTCTCATTCGGACAGTTTCCTACGTCCCACCATGTGGCGATCCAATCACAACCGTCATATGGGGCGGGTTTAAGCCTCTGTCAATCATCCTCTGTCACAGAGGAGCACCGTGAGACAGGCATCTGTCAACAAAGATGGCTGCTGCCGGTACCCATTCTCACAATGCTCAGGATACTCACACCAAACAGTGAAACTAGGTAAGGCTGATCAAATATGAATCAAGATTCTGTTACTACATCCCCTAAAATGTTTTCAGAAACATATTTTAGTATTTCTGTTTAGCTGTAAAATGAGAGTTTGTGCCGACCGCATGTTGGTGCGGACGCGGATGCAGACTCTTTGAGCTACGCAAGATCATTTTCATGCATCGTTGCGTTCTGAAATGTGTTAAATCGGAACGCATCGCAAGTGTGAGCTGCAGTCTGTGCATTGCTGCTAGGAGCGATATAACATGAAACAACATGAGAAAACTGACCCTTTCTGTTTGGGTTCACTTCCGCTCATAATAGCCACGGCCGACCAGTTTGACGAAGCTCTAGCTGAACATGTCGGTATGCGTCGGCATATTTAGGACACGTCGTCACCTCTTCATTCCGATACACATCACATCGTCTATGTTTTCTTTTTTTTCTTCCTTCTGTGCAGAAAGCACAGACGTAGACATTCCTCTACAGACGCTACGTTTGTTTACTACTGTGGTCATGGAAACTGGGACTGATGTTTGTTACATCCACCGGTGCGTAATATCGCACGTTCAGTATGTCCACCAGGGACGCGCGTTTGTGCCAGCTGGGCCAGGGATTGTCATTTGCGTCCGTGTCCTTGCGTGGACCATGTTTCAGGCCTTAATGTTTAAGAGAAATGTGGAAATCAGATAATCAAAACGCTACAATAAGACGTCCCTTGCTGCTTCCTTTGGCTCTTAAAAGCTTGACTTCAACCTGATGTGATATTAATGTTTTGATGCAAGTTTTGACAAGATAACTGTGTGAATTCAGTGATCGATTCCCTTCACCATATGCTGTTTTCTTTGAGATCTAGAAATGAATACAGTTGATAATCAAGAGAATCTGTGTCAAATATGATCACAAGTCAATTGGAGTCACGAGTCAAATATACTTACACTTCTCCTTGTTCTACTCTCTTGTTCTACTAATACAGTGCGAACAAGAGGGATTTTCTGTTGTTGCAGAATTCAAGAGGGAGGAGGAGGAGGGGGGGGGGGGGATTTCTCTGGTGGACTATTCCAAATTACTGCAAAGTGATCACATTTAATCCTGTCACTAACAATCTCACTATAGGGCTTGTTTGCAGATTTGCTCTGGGTTCAGAAAGGAAGAAAAAACAGAGGAATTAATAACTGGCTCTAGCCTGACTGGGGCTTCCTGTAAGGAGATTAAAGCTTGTGTGACTCCACATTAACCTGCATGAACTGCTTCAACCCCCCCCACCACCACACACACACACATACACACACACACCTTTTGCATGATCATAACAGGAAGCAGGTGAAGCTACAGTTCTCACTTCCAGACTGTTTGCACTCAGCACTTTTCATCATTACAGTCTATAATCACAATATTTACCACATTGATTGCCAGTCTTGTGACACTGACCCTTGACCTTCTTACTGAAACCATTACTGCACTCAACCAGGATAGGAATGTCGGTGAAATGGGGCAGCTGCAGCCTAACTGTGAAAAAATGTGGGTGTGTTTCTGGGTCACATTCTAGACTGGCTGTGGGAGGGGAAAATGAACAAAATATATCTGAAACTCCCTCAAAAGAACAAGAGAATGAAAGCAGCTAATTAGACACAAAGGCTTGCTGTAAATGTACAGTGAGTCATCTGGACAATGACAAGATCTATCTGCAGTAAAACATCTAGGATTAGTTCATTCATTACCATACATTTACCAGAAGCAGGCACAATGAGGAATGACTCATGTAGGTGCATTAAGTAACCACATTAGTGCTTCACCTCCATGACAAACCATTGATGAAACGGAGAAAAAAAACTCATATATATCATTCCAGAGTCAACATTTCACTGTTTCGTGTTGAGACAACAGATGTGAGCATGTTTAAGCAGACAACTGCAGTGATTATATAAGCCAAAAGGATGAACAATGTTTCCTATTACACCTAGAGCAAAACAGAGGTGGTTCTCAATGTGGAGTCCAGGGACCTTCAGGGGAAGGTTAATTTCAATACATTTGAGCATGGATTTTTTTTTTTTAACCTTGGGAATCGTATATGTTCATAATCTCTAAAGGGATCAGTCACAAGCTTTTGGGAGCTTTCTTTTTTTTCAAAGCTTTCATTCCGTCACTGGGTCACGTGTTGACTAAAGCAGCAATCTCTGGCAGCTGAAAAATGAAGCCGGCAGTTTCTCGAATGGCCCAATTTCTTATGGCTCAATGTTAAAGTGCCCAGCTTTATAGCAGAAATAAACACGTTTACAGCCTGCTACAAAAAATGGTTTTGGACTCTACAGTTAATTTCCCTGTTCATGACAACTAGGAGGGGTGACTTTTTTATATAACTCACCTGTTTAAATTATATGAATGTTTAAAGTTATGCACAATAAGGGCGTGGCTGCTTTGAGTGACAGGTGGATACGGTCACAGGTGGCTAGCTGCTCGCTGTCTGCTAAATCCACCCCTTGCTTGTCCCAAGCTTCAGCCTCTCGTCCAAATATGGTCACTTCTGGCTTAAAAAACAAACAAAAAAAACTAAGATAGCGACAGCCAAAACGCCAAACTCGAAGCTACTACTATGGTAGTCCACAAACTAATGGATGACATCACAGTGGCTACGTCCACTTCTTTTATACAGTCTATGGTGATGACTCCACCTGAACTCAATTTACTGATGAAGACATATGACTGCGGTGAAAAGCTAAGAAAGCTAGTAAACCTGCAAAACGCGAGGCACCCCGCACTGCCGACCAGATCAGACAGAGCTCTTTTTAGCAGCCTGCATGGGGCTGCTTTCTGCAGGCCTGATTGTTTTTCCTCCAACAGTGCAAGGATGAGGACCTGAGAAATACTTTGATGATTTAAATCCAGCTCTGTGGGCACCAGTGCACAGAGGTCCGGTCCTGCGGAGCAGAGCAGAGATCTGCCCACAAGATGACAGAGAGCTGGTTTTAAATTGGCAAAGTATCCCATTAGAAAGTTGAGGCAACAATTTGTTCAGATACGTCTTGCAGCTTGCCTAGAGCGACGCTTAAAGTGAGCTAACGTTAGCTTACAAAACTTGTACCTCCCACTTGTTGTCATGGCGACTACAGAAGGCCCGCCTCTCAATTCATCTGATTGGATAACGGGAAAGAAACGCTTCATGATGTCGGGCACTTTTTCTGCTCTGAGTTGAATTTTTTTTTCAACTCTATGCGTTCACAGCACTCCTGTGAAAAAAACGTGAGGCGCTCAGCAACGCAAAAGCAGCGCACTCTCATTGAAAACAATTTTTAAAAAGCTGCCCCAGGCTGTTAAAACCTGCTCTGTCTGAGGGCCTAAGTCAACATTTGAGCTGAGATTATTTTGTCAAAATGTAATTCCAATTTGAAATGAGTGAATGCATCTGGTTACACACACAGACAGACAGCCACACACAATCACACCTTCAGGTGATTTACAGGCCTCAGTTCATCTAACCTGCATGTCTTTGAATTGTGGAAGGAAACTGGAGCAACCGGAGGAAACGCACACAAGCACAGAGCATACAAGCAAAAATGTTTGACATATAATTATCCACTCAAAGTTGACAGCCTCCTCGTGTGCAATGTTTCCATATTTTGCTCAACGTGCGATACTCGAGGCAAGACGTGACATGGGAGGAGTGCTTCCTGCCACCTCTTTATACACCCACAACTTCAATCAAATGTATCTAGATTTTAATTAGAGGAAATATCTGTAGAGGGGGTTTGTATAAAATGTGGTATTTCCCAACTGATACAAAATAAATCAGCCAGTCAAGAAATATTTTGAATCAGTATTAGAAATAGTGATCGTGTTGTAGAAGTTCATATATTTTGTGATTTCTGGACAAGCACAGAAACCAGGCTTTCATGGTACATGAAAAGGAATACTTATTTTAAAGGGTAAGTATGTGCTTCAGAGACGTAACCAGTGTTGCTGCTGCACCAACCAAACCACAAAGACTTTCCAAAGGAAACCCAAACATTTCTTCTCAGACTAGAGATCGGTCTGTAATTGTGGAGGTGAAAGTGGGTGGGCACATAAATGGAATAAAAAAACAAAAAGCCTGAAAGTCAAATGTGGTGTGTCAAGAATTTGCTGCGAAAAGGGAACTATTTTAAGATGAGTATCGATTCTTGGCCAGGGTCATATCTGAATGAAAATTCACAATGCTTAACCCGGTCTCTTTCTCTCTCTCTCTCTCTCTCTCTCTCTCTCTCTCTCGCACTAAACTGTAATTACGGTGAAAAGTGGCCTTATATTATATTAAATTATTATATTAAATTATATTAACAAATCTTTTCTTGTTAACCATGTGCCAAATATTATTGTACACTGCAAGTTTATGTCTCTGTTACAAAAATGTGTTTGTTTTCCCAAAAGTGAAAAGTAACAAAGTATATTTTTGTGTTTTTGAGTTTTTAAGTGTTCTAAGTTTTTAAGTGTTGTACTTTTACTTTATACTTCTATGCCACTTAATTTCAGATGGAAATGCTGCATTTTTTTAATAATCAGTAGGTTTTTTTTTGTTTGTGAATCTTTAAACAATCATTGTATGTCTGCAGCAAACAGACAACCTTCATGCTTCACAAAACAAAATGTTCACATCCCTGTGTCCTAAATTTGGGGGGAATAGTGTGATCCTCCCACGCGATATGTCCTGCCAGTGAAACTCCTCACTGTCTGGTGAAAAGAAGCAGTTGGTGACTTCACATGTGTCGGAGGAAGCATGTGCTCGTCTGCAACTCTCCCCAGATCGGCAGAGGGGGCGGAGCAACGACCGGGACAGCTTAGCAGGGGGAATTGGATAAGTACAATTGGGAGAAAAAAGGGGAGAAAAATCCAAAAAAAAAAAGAAGAAAGTGAAGCATCTGCCGAAAACTATCCACATGTTGTCACTTGGCATAAGCAGTTCCCATGGCTGCAGCTGTTGGTCATGTGATATAGACAAGGGAGAGCTGTAATTTGTTGTTGGTTTTTTTTGCAGCCCAGTCGCCAGAATAAAATGTTGGCATCGTACGTTTTTGCAAACCACGGAACTGTAACATTTGTGTGTTTCATACACTGCAGGAAAAAACTGATTTCCGGCCTTGTGAACACCCGCAAACTACTTCCCTGGAATTTACAGCCTGTGAAGTCCATATTCGCCTATATGCAATAAATTGTCGGAAACGAACCTCCGATTGGGGGGTGTGGAGATGTGAATAGCAGTGCAGAACTTACCAGCTCCAGCATTGGATCAAACCACCACTTTTAAAAAGAAAAATCACCGGTGAATGGTTGGTAGATCTGTGTATTGGTCACCCTGGGCCATACATAATACCAGCATGGGTAAACCCCGCCCTTAAATTAATAATAAAGAATAATTTCAAGTTGTGTGTATAATTTGTAAGCCCATATAAATAATCCAACTTTTCATGCAGTGATATGCATCATATCAACGTTTCTAAAGTGACGAGTTTACGGAGGATAACAGAAACCAAGCAGCAGACCACTGTTCAAAACCAACCGGATGTTTTTTAACGAGAGTTCAGGACAATAACTGTTGATTTTTGTTATTTACGTTGATTATGTGTTAACTTACGCAAATTACATAAGTTACCACAATGTTTTTCCAGAACTTACCCACCTAGTTTTGCTTTGTTTGAGTTAAAAAAAACTGCGACCGTGGGGGAAGAGACATAGTTTGGCACGTAAAAAAGTGACTTTGTGCAAACATATGAACACATATGAAGCATACAAATGTAACGACGACAATGCCAACGTTTATTCTGGCGACTGGGTTGTTTTTTTGTCTGCCTGTGACCTCTTGAGGAGATCTGACAGTTGAGGTGTGCAAATGAGACAGCATTATTTTCAAAATGTAGTAGGCTGCATCCAGTAGCGTGATTAAGGGCATAAACAAATTATTCAACCCAGAATCGTCCATGAAATCGTAATAAAATGTTTTGATGACCGTGCACGGGGAAACTAAAGAAAAAGTCAACTATCACAACTATAAACATCTCATGCAAACAACATGAAGCACAATAACCTAATATTTCCTGTTTATTTGGGCAACATCTAACCTCAGATGGTTATCAGAATCCTTTCCTAGCCCCGGGCTCCCTTTCCACCCTTTCCCAGCAGAGAAAGAAAGAGCAGCACTCATCCGATCATGAACTGTATTTTGATTTCCTTCTTCAAGCCTGGCTGCGTTGATTACAATAAAGAAGGTCAAAGTGATTTAGGGTGAAACCTCCAGAAACATCTTTCCTGCCGGCTGATCCCCTCACAATCTTTTTCTATATTTGTTCCTTTTCTTTTACTGTTTCTTTAACCTTCACTTTTCTTTTTGCCGGTGTTTCCTTTTGACTCAAATCTTTCTTTGCTGTACACTCAAATATATTTGCACTTTTTTTTTTCCTGTTTTTGCAGTGGATATGAAAATGGAGTATGAATATGTATGCTGGAGAAGCAAGGATATTGCCTATGGTGAACCGCTATGCATAATGCAGCTTTTTCTGTCTCATCTACATTCATTCAGACACACACACACACACGCACACACACACGCACACTGAGATTCATACCATCACGTGCATAGAAAAACAGGGCTATAAATCCCTCTCCTTCTCCCTCCCGCTTTCACTCTCTCTCCTTCAAACACACACACACACACAGTCACATAAATGCATTTCAGATTGCATATATACGTTCATAATAGCAAGTAGATTTTCTATGTGGTGAACCATGTAGCACTACAGATAACAGCACACAAAACACATTCAGGCCAAATAACAGCTGAAGCATTGAAAGTCAGTGGCAATACAGCCTTTGCAGTGATGCTACAGGAAAAATTGAAGAACATAAAAGGCAAAAGATATGATCATATTTGATCGAGGGTGGTGCTCATTTTACTATACAATGACTTCAGATTGAGATATGCATTAGGGTTGCATGACAATGTGTCTGTATTGCTTTGTGTGCAGTCATAAAGGAAATCATTTCTAACATGGTGTCATTTCACTGGGAGAGAAACACTAAAGAAAAGAAACTGCATGGCATGATATTATAGGGATGTGAATACACTATGCATGCACACACATGGGGGGGGGGGGTGCGGGGTGGTAAACAACCCCTATACACAGTTTATGCAGTGTCAGTAAAATATTAGGCAGCCATTTCAGCATTTGGAAATTCACATCTCCCACTTCAAAAGGATGATTTCCGTTGTTGAAGTGAGTGTCAGATTTGTAGAGATGTGTTTTTTTTTTTCCTATTCTCCCTCAGAGACAGGGCCATAAATTGTTTGATAGTAAGCAGAACAGGAGAGACAGAGAGAGAAAGAGGAAGAGAGTGAAAGACAGAGTCGATTGTGAGATGCTAAAGTGTGATTGTTGGATTCTATTGTCATTCAATGACATGACCATCAATCTTTCTCCGCGCGTAATGGAGAGGGCAACGGGCGACCGGACGCTGCTGTTGTGCGTAAAACCTGTCAAAATCCACTTCTCTGTGTGACAGCTTAGTGCAGAAATGACGGTGTTGCTATAAGATCTATACAGCTGTTTGATGATAAACAGACATTTGGGAACGTTGGGGTTGTTTTTTGAGAGTGGTGCGTGACAACTGAGTAGGCTAAAAGCAAGATTATACGAAGTCTTTTCGCGCACTATTGTTCGCTTATAAATCTTATTTTCCTTCAGCGAAAAGAAGAAAAAAAAATCACCAAATCAATTTGTTAGGGGAATTTCCTGTTTTGATAAAAAGTGCTTTTAGTCAATTTCCACAACTGAAATGATCATCTCACACCAACTGACCGACGTGTCCGTGCGCTTCAAGACAAACACAAATGTTCAGACTGACAGACACGGGTCAACAGCCAAACGCAGAGCGCCGACACTTGACACTGAAAACAGGCTTTGCTCGCCGGAGCACCGCGAGGGAGGCGAGTTAACCTGAGAGTGACATGTAGCTATTATACTGTGGAGCTCTCTCTCTCTCTCTCTCCAAGAAAACTGACAGGTGGTGCAGACACAGCGGGACTCAGAGCCGGAGAAATAAGACATTTAGTGGGGCCGCTGTTTTGTTTTGATCTGATGTGAATGTTTGGAAATGGTCACGCGATACGCGCCATGGATAAGTTGTAGGTGAATTCCATCCAAATGCATCCCAGTTCGGTTTGACTGTGTGAACTTTACACACAAATCTTTATAGATGTTGGCAGGATACGTGGAACAAGAAAAACAATAAAAACTCCTACGCGTATGCCCTCTTCCCCTCCAAGTTCTGCACATTCATCTGTACAAATTACTTTTTCTTTCCATCAAATGGACAAAAACAAAGAAGCTTGAACTCTGAGTCACACAGCACACCTCCCAGTCCCCAAATAAAAATACATTCACCCGGATTTTACACCGTGATATTTAAAGATATGCAGGGAGGTGGGAAGAAAACTCCGAAGTTGTTGTGATACTACTTCCATCAGTCAGTAAAGCCAATCCAATCCAGACGCAACATCTCTGAGTGCATCGTGCGGGTGTAGTCTAGTAGCCACCAGAGTCTGACTCATACCGCAATTACTGGGCTCCCCCTCCAAGCACTTCTCCTCTAGTCGGTGTGTTTTGATTCCAAATTTACACACAGTCCGTGGTCTGCAGATCAGGCCGGTCTAAAGAATACAGGAGTCCCTTCTTGTAAAGAAACAAGAAAATACAGATGACCTAACAGCAGATCAGATGCCCAGAAACTCCCCTTTACACTTCACACATTCATCTAAACGGTCGTGAAATGTGTGATATTTACTGAAATAAGAAAGAAAAAAATGTACTGACAATCAGATTGCGTATAGATAAGACAGTCACACACTATGTGGGTGTAAATAAATAACAAGGGGGAAACACGATGTTTAGTCCATCAAATGCACAGATAAAAAAATAAAGTGCAAACACAAATAGGAGCCAAAGTGTTTTACATCTCTGCAGGAACACTGTAACAGCCAATGTTCAGTTTAATGTGGAGTGTGTGTTTCAGGAGGCCTGTCGACCGAAACTGGATAAAACCGGAATCACATTAATTGATGAAATAATTATAGCAAGAGCTCTCACTTCATCTCGATCACTCCATGGTTTTTTTTTTTTTTTTACTTGAAATCTGTACAATTATTGATTGAATCTCTTCAAATTCCACACCAAAGCCACTGTTGCTTTTCGGACTGATTTAGAAATATATTAATTGCAATAATTATTTAAGCCCTTTTCCAATTTCTCAGGCCCTCCTCTGGCCTGTCAGGCCTGAGAGTAGATTCCCACACAGCCCTCAGCTGACTTTGTCTCAATTTTATTTCCATAAAATGACAAGCAACCTCCCAAATCATGACAAAGAAGAATGAGTGTATCCTCCCCCCTCCTCTCCTCTATCTATCTATCCATCCCTTCCCCCCCTCCTCCCCGCACTCATGGGTGCAGGTGTGCTGATATGCAGCCAAACCAAAGCAACAAACGACCAGTAATAACCTAATAATGTCAAATTAATGACAGCAAAACAAAGATAAAGAAAAAGACTAAATCCTCTTACAATTATGCAGTGGTGTGATATGAAATATATTTTCATACTGATGTATAAATAAGCAGAGACTTGTGTGCCATTCTAGGAGGCGCGGCCGAGCCAGGAAAATACGCAGTACTAATGCATATGCATGTATGATAATAGACCTACCTTTCCCCCCGTAAAATAAAGTTTATTAAAAATTATACATATCTAAAATACACAGCAGACACACGAGACAACAAATCACAGTCGATTCGTGCAAAATGAGCGGAACATGGCGTTGAAAAACAACGGAAAATGGAAGTTTGTTTTCCACTGCGTTATCTACATCTCTCCCATCTCAAGCACTCTTTCCGCTCCAGTGGCTGTTTGCAGCCCCCGACCCTCCTCCCCTCACCACAGACATACGCACACGCACACACACACACACACACACAGTGGCACACACACACACAGTACATCTCGTTCAGTCACGGGACAGGGCGATGTACAGTGTGTGTATAATCGAAATAGACCCTGTAATCCAATTACATACAACAAAAACAGCACAGAAGTCCTCCCCGCAGCTGCAGCCTGGCAGAGGGCACTGCCAAGGCCAATGATGGAGACCAGGACCATTTATCACGCGCACTGCCCACAATTAGAAACAAATCCTTCAGATTATTTCAAATATGTCAACTAATAAGGTTTATAATCAGGTATCTTCAGTTACAGACGCGCGTAAAGAAGACGGATGAAAATTAAGTGAAAAATAAATTATGTTTTCTTCTCCCTTGTGTGGTTGTTACAAGGTGATAGAAATTCATAAATAACAAACGAACGGATCATTGTATATTTAAAAAGGCAGACTGAATCATTCTCTTCCATCTGCAGTATTTAGAGCGAAGCCAATCAGTAGAATCTGGTGCCACAGAAAATGGTGGATGAATAATTAGACCAGGGATGATAACAACTGAGTGCATCCACTGACACTCCTACATCTGATCAAAGAAAACAAACTGTAATATATGGCCTCCCGTCTTTTAAACATCCAACTGGGGCACATTATCTACAAATTAAAGGCCAGCGCTCAATACCCCCAGCATCAGTTCACACGTCTCCCATAAAATGTATTGACCCTTGTTGCCACACAGCCACACACACACACTTCACACACACGCACTCATACTGGTGTTTATGCACTATTTTAGAGCTCTTTCCAAAAACAAATAGCTGATAAAAAAAAGGATGCTTTAACCCCTAGGGACCCCCCTCCTCCTCCTCCTCTCCCTCCCCACGCGCACACGCGCGTGCACGCACGCACGCACACACACACATACACTAACATCTTATTTGTGTTGGGACAGGGCAGAAAAAAAGTCAGCGGATGCATTAAACTCCTCTGCCCTCTTGGACTTTTGCGAGTAAACAGCCTCCAGCTGTGGCCAACATCAGCGCTCGAGGTCGCCCGTCTTCCCGTGCGCGCGCGCGCCTGCAGATCCTTATCAGCCTCTCCTCCTATTCAACAGCCTCCATATTCACGACACCTCCACATATTCATCATGCAAAATGCAAATGCCTTTGTCTTTTTCATCTTAACGAACGCGGTGTGCACTTTTGAGATCTATGTGGGTTTTCTCACTGTACGTCCGAATTGAGTGCACATTGATTTTATGCTCATGAGCCTTTTTTTTTTTTGATCGTTTTTAATCAGGTTATCAGCTGATCATTATGAGGCATTGAGAACGCAAGAGAAATCCGAGCACTCGTTTAGGAGCAAAAAATGAACGCAGATCAGGGAAAACATCATTTCAAAACCTTGAGGAAAAAGTTACCAGTCCTCCGCGAAAGGTGATTTAGAGTTTGATTTGACATCTCTGCCCCTCCTTTGGGAATTCAATCAATCCAATCCAACATCATGTATCAGCCTGACAAGCTAATAAACACGCACAGCCAACTTCAGCATTGCACTGGAGATGAGGCAGCATGCAGATAAGCAACACTTGAAGAGACACATACCTTCTTGCAAAGAATACAGCAGAAGTAAAGTTACAAGCCACATGCCATTAAAAGCAGTTATATTTCACAGGAATGTTGTGCAGTCCCCCCAAGAAGAGTGCACGGCGCAGCGGTCGGCCAGGCGAGGCTCCGTGCTGGACTGGTTCTGCTGATGCTCCCCGGCGGTCTCTCCAGCCCTGGTCCCACACTCTCCGGCGCCGAGAAACGAGCCGCGGAGAAAGTACCGCCTCTGCTCCCTGTTCTCTCCTCCCCTTACCGGGACAGGCTGCTGTCGCCCCACCCCCGGTATCCTAATGATGCGCCGTGATGCAGAGGTGAGCTGTGCGCACTAATGGGGGACCAAACAGAAACCATCGGGACCTCTGTATTGCGCGCACTGGATAGATGCTGTTTTATCCGACAGCTTGGAGGAGTTCCAATGGCAAAGTTCCCAAATAACCTGTCATACAAGTTATTTAAATGTTGTTTCTATGCGAGGAAGTAAAAAAAACAGCCTTTGGAAGAAAATGCCTGCGCGTATTTCCCATGCAAATCAACCCAAGCATTTCCATAAATCCGTTGTCATTGTCTTAGTGCTGCGTAGAGAGTGAAAGTAAATCCAAATGTGCCATTGTAAAGTAACAGAACAACATTTAGGAGCGCGAAGTCCAGGTGAGGAGGAGCGCAGAAAAGCTGCAGCCTCCGTTTCATTCAAGGGGAATGTGCGCTGCGCGCGCGTGTCACTACCAACACTCCAAATACTTTTCTTCATAACAGACTGAATAGTTTTGATATTACAACACAGCGATATAGGGATGATCTACAATCAGCCTAATTTAAACGCCGTGTGTACTGTGATCGATATGTTCAATAAATTAATTAAATTCGATCTGTGGCTCTTGCCCTTTGACACACACACACACACACACACACACACACACACACACACACACACACACACACACACACACACA